>CM022769.1:2715000-2755000 GCA_012411365.1 Ameiurus melas | reverse complement strand
CATTCGTGGATTCCAGTCTGGCTTTCCGATTCTTACTGTTGATGAGTGGTTTTCATCATGTGGCGTGGCCTCTATATTTCTGCTCTTGAAGTCTCGTTCGATTGGTGGATTGTGATACCTTCACCGCAGCCCTTTGGAGGTTGTTGGTGAGGTCACGGCCTGTTGTACTGGATGTGTTGATCAATGTGTTGATCATCCAACTGCTGCTATTTTCCTTGGGCGACCTGTTCCATGGCTGGATGCTAGTCCAACAGTGGTTTCCTTCTTCTTCTCTTTCATGTTCATCCTGTGTTCACAAGCGAAACCCAGGGCTCAAGACCGAGCCATCCAGAGCTATTAACTGTTTAACCAAATCAATCTAACCTGGGCAACAAGAAACACCTGTCAGTCACATGTTCCAATACATCTGATCACTTGAAAAATGGGTGGGTTCAAACCAAAAGTGGCATGTTCCAAGTTTGTTCAACACATCTAGAGGTACATATCAGGAAAAGAAAGCTGAAATTCTGATCCGTCGTCTCATATTCATCTTTTGATCTCAAACCCAAATGTCTTCAGCGTATAGCAAAAACAAAAGGAATTGACCGTGTCGTTCCAATTCTTTCAAAAGGGACTGCATGTTTCAAGGTTTGGAACATTTTAAAAAGTGGGACTCTCACCCTTTACATCTACTGTACAGTATGCATCATAAATAATAATAAATACTATTAGATCATTATGGGAGATTTATATACAGCACATCCAACGAATACGGCAAGTGACATGGTTTGATCACACAGTATGATATTATACGGTGACAAGGAGCTCGGAAAACTATTCCTGCAGTGATGTGCACTCTCCTGAACAAATCCATTTAAAGATATTCTAGTACATTCTCGGATCCAATAATAGAATCGTTCTGTACTGCCACTTCAGTGTTATGACACATAATGTCATCATCTTTGAAACGTGGAATTTCTCCAGTTAACGTGATGTACTGTAAATCCTTAAATTGGATTGGACAGATATCACACTGTCAATTTATCACACCATTTATATGCAAATGAAGTGCGTCTCTGAAAGCGTTAACATCTGCTCGGGGTGAATGCAAACAGAAAGAAGATTAGCGAGGTCAGAGAAGCGTTGGTTTACAAGCTAAAAATTGTCCAGAAATGATGTTACAGGAGTTAAATGTGTCCAGTGTGGTCTGTGAAACGTGCTTTCATTAAAGCATGATGACGGGTACAGCGCAATTCTCGCTACACAGTAATGTCTCATACCACCGGTTCTCAGAAGCTAACCTTTTGTGCAATATTTCTCCAATAAGACTGCATTAAAGATATGAACAGACAAGAACAAAGTGGCGTACAATCCCGGATAGTGTCGAGTGTTTATACTATATTTATGAATTTCATTTGTCTTATAGATAGATAGATAGATAGATAGATAGATAGATAGATAGATAGATAGATAGATAGATAGATAGATAGATAGATAGATAGATAGATAGATAGATGTGATAGATAGATAGATAGATAGATAGATAGATAGATAGATAGATAGATAGATAGATAGATAGATAGATAGATAGATTGATAGATAGATAGATAGATAGATAGATAGATAGATAGATAGATAGATAGATAGATAGATAGATAGATAGATAGATAGATAGATAGATAGATAGATAGATAGATAGATAGTGTGATAGGTAGAGAGATAGTGCTGGCTTGGTGGTTAAGGCTCTGGGTTCAACCCGCAGTACTGCCAAGCTGCCACTGTTGGGCCCTTGAGCAATGCCTTTAACCCTCTCCGCTCCAGGGGCGCTGTATCATGGCCGACCCTGCGCTCTGACCCCAACTTCCTGACATGCTGGCATATGCAGAGAAAAGAATTTCACCGTGCACATGTATATGTGATCAATAAAGACTCATTATCATTATAGAGAGAGAGAGAGAGAGAGAGAAAGTAAATGCATAGAGTGTGTGTGTGTGCGTGCGAGTGTGGAGGAGAACAGAATATTTCCTCTGAGTCTGAGGTAAACAAACCGGTTACAAATCATCCAGAATGTGGGTGGAGGACCTGGACGTAACCTGAATGACAAGTCCATGTCAGGATAAGTACTATATTCAGAGATCTCGTTTTCTTCTTTCAACATCACTTTCCTTTTTCTATCGGTTTTCTTTTTTTTTTTTTTTTTTTTTAGTCATTCAGTAGGAAAGACCTTTTTGTGTGTTCGTTTGTTATCATAATCGTCGGCCTTATTTAAATCGAGTGTGTTCGAGTCGCGTGCGTTTCTTTCTTTTGCAGTCGAATCACCTGCAGCATTACAAGCTGACATTCTCCTTTCCATTGTCTCGGTCCAAGTCGGACTAGAATTGTTAGAACGTATTACAACAATAAGTGCGCCCATAGTTTTCCCGAGTGCGTTTAAAAACACAGCACAATAGGATGGGGGGGAAAAAAGCTCCGCGCAGTTAATACAATGCCACAATGCAGAACGTTTAACTCCGGCCTATTCAACTTTATTACCACGGAGACTGAAAGTTTAAAATCCTGCGTGACAAACAGCTTAACAAAAGGCTGGTGCCTGCAGTTCAATAACAGGAGAGACTAGTTATTACTGATATGATCCTTTTGTAGCTGTAAGTAACATATGCATTATCTTTCGTCGGGTGAACATTAGCTAAACAAACAATCTAAAAAGATTAAAAAAAGAAAAAAACACACATGGTCATACATCATGGTGTGATTATTTTTAACTGACACGCACGGTAAATGCATTTAGGAATTATTTCCAGCTACTGGCCATGTGAGAGCATGTCCGTATGAATATGTACACGTGTGAGCGCGTGTGAGCGCGTGTGTGTGTGTGTGTGTACTCACTGTTGACTGATGTGTGAAATCTCCCGTTCCGTCTCTCTCTGTAGGTCTATTAACCTGAGGTGACTCTGGGTGATGAGACTCCACAAACTCCCAGCACCGTCACTGATCTTCTCTGGAAGAACCTGCCAGATAAAAGAAATCGTACTATTAAGAATCATTACGACGCATTAATTCAGTATTCGTCGAACGTTTAACATGAACTCAAAGAGAGTCAGATATTCAAATCATCAAGATACCCTTCAAAAAAAAAAACAACAACAAAAAAAAACGGAAGGTCAGCAATGTAAAACCGCGCTCATATAACAATCTAAAACCACGCACACGTGTTTGCCGAGTTGACCAGTCTAACGTGACATAATTATAGGATCTCGATTCACAAACACATGCATCAGGTGTTCGTCAATCCGAAGAACCCGAAGCAGAAGGCACAGATTTACATTTTAAATGCTTAAAAAAACACAATGTTATGAGTAATGCATTATGTGGGCAATTTTGGCCACAATAGCGTTCCAGCCTACAGATGGAAGTGACAGGCGGCTACGGGCCACGTCAATCTGCACAATCTGCAATCTGTTTCGCGTTTTAGCGTTGCTTTAGCAAGTGTAAGTGGATCGAAGCCGTTTTTTATTGCAGCAACCAGAAGCCCAAGGTCTCTACTAATGCAATACGAGAACACGCGATTTCAGACCGAGAACGTCCGTGCAGTAGCCGTCGAATCGTTGTGTTAAATCAAAGTCGGCTTGTATATCCTGATCGCACGGCGTTTGCTTTGTCGTGATGCTGTTTATTTGGATCAAACTGTTAATCGTTAAGAGGGAACGTTTCGCTAAGTGCGACAGGAATGTGAAAAAAGTCCTTCCGATAATCTCCAGCGAAAGACGTAAACCGTAGATCTAGGAAGCAGTACGCGGAATACTCCGATTAAATCTGACGTTACTCAGCACAGCCTGCTCGTCCTGACGTCTCGTCACGAGGAAGGAAATCCAGTCCGTCGGTTCTGAAAAAGGGGAGACGTGCCGAGAGATGTGACCTCTTACTCGGGGGCACGCGATGCAGTTTTACTTGGACTATTCGAACGTGAATCTTCTTGGCAGTCGGACGTTAACTCGGAAGTTCATTAACTTCTTGGAAGTTAACGAAAAAGAGAACGCTCTGCTAGATGCGACCGGCCCACTTTTTTGCGAACAGGAATACATTTTCACACTTGGTTATCATGAATTCCTGGCAATTGAAGCTAATGACAGCTCAAACAAACAACCAACATGCTTTTCCAGCACGCTAAGAGCTGCCACGGAAGACGGCAAGAACAACAGATCTGTTTCGGGAAGGAGTTCGAGTGATTCATCATGTGAAAAGGCCTGGAACGGTTTGGGAGAGAGAAAGACAAATGTACAGCCAAATTGCCCTGTGGCTAAATCGGCAAGCTGCAGTCTGGATCTGCATCCGACAAAACAAGTGATGGCGAGATAAACGACCAGTCATGTCCACTTAATGCACAACACGAGTTTTAACAATGCCCTGCGATAAACTTACTGTGAGACACGTAAAAAAAAAAAAAAAAAAATTCAACAGGACAGGCTCCAGGATATCACATGACACGCTTAGATTTCACTACGGTTCTGTTATGTAGATTTTGGCCACACGAGGTAAGTACTAGATCACTTCTCGCAGGCGAAACCCCAGACAGACACGTCTACAGCCGTCCCTTTTGGCGGTGGTGAAATTTGCTCGTGGTACAACTTATAGATTTGGAAAACTTTCGATTGCGGATGTTCTGAAGGTTCAAAATCCAGCCCACTAAATGAATTTAGAATCCGTGTCCTAAATTTAAAAAAAAGTAAAGAAAAGAAAAGAAAGAGTTGTGCTAATAATGTAATTCGTTAATAGCAAGCTAATCATTTGATCTATAACACCAGTGAAGTCCATTTCAGCTCAAGGTTGTGAATAACTCTCAAATCTTGGGTTGTAAGTGGAAAGATTTTCACAAATTATATGGAAGCCACTGTATTGTATGCAATGCTGTTCACATAGCAGGTGGCTGCTTTGGACAAAAGAGGCGTACTGTAAAAATAAATAAATTAATTAATAAATAAATTAATAAAGAAAGACATTTAGCTGGACTGTGTGGTGAAGCCCAAAATATAATTTTTGATTCTCTATCAAATACCAAAAAGACGATACATTGATACACAACATTACGAAGTATTGAACTGAATTGAGACATTTTAAATGTTTGTGATTTTACCCAAATAGAAAAAAATAAAATAAAATAAAATATCTACAGGTAGCTAATGCAGCACATGAATGTAAATGATTTCCTGGAGATTCTTCACAAAGGACATGGGTGTGACTCCCTTAGGGAGTTATGGGAAACACAAGGTCAACAAGGGGAAGAAAAAAAAAGCACATAAAAACCGGTGAAAGGAATGCAGACTAAGTGAAGTGTTGTGTATATAAGAGCAGGATTTCCCCGACTCGTCTTAAGAAAAAGAATTAATAAAAATAGTTTTTTGTTTTTTTTAAAAAACACATGAACAACCTTTATGAGTACTGGACTGACATCAAAGACCCTTACAAAAAAAAAAAAAAAAAAAAAAAGAGAGCAAACCTGAGTAAACATGTACTGCATTTCAAGTAATTCCAAAACTCAAGCCAAAACACGAAAACATAAGCCACTCAGCCGTGTGAAAGAAAGTGGGATACAGAGAGTATACTGCTCTTTCACTCGTTCGGTCTGGGTGTCTAGTGCAACGTTCGTGTCACCCTGGGAAAACAATATTCATTTAGGAAAACATTCAAAGTCATGTGCAAACATAAAGAACACCCTTTTATCAATACGAGATACTTTCAGGATCAATATTTACTTGTCGTAATAACTTTACAGTAATCCCCCCCCCCCAAACACACACACACACTCGACTAGAAGCAAGATGGAGGAAGAATTAAACACCGTGGACAAAAGATAGACAGGACAGTTACGTTATCGAGTAATTCTACTAGCGTTTACTTACAAACTCCAAGGCAGAGGCAGAGCCGCAGGCGCTCATGGTGAAGTAAAGACTGGGTTTGGGGGAGCTTTTGGTTAACGACTTAAATGTTTCACATTCTGTCCTGTTGCTGTGGGTGAAAATGTGACCTCCTTCGCAAGTCAACCCTGAGTGTGTGTGTGTGTGTGTGTGTGTGTGTGCGTTGATTGATCATTCTCTATTCTCCCCCCTGGGAGCGTAAAAAGGACAAGGGAGACAAGATTAAAAGTTAGAGTTTAAAGTTTGTGTAAGAGAGAGAGAGAGAGAGCGTGTGTGTGTGTGTGTGTGTGTGTGTGTGTGTGTGTGAACTCTCAAGTGATGAGCTTTCGACTATATTTACGTAAGGAAATGAATATCGGATTTGACTGTCAGAAAGGCTTCCTCAGTAGTTATTAACGCCGTTATGATGAGCAACTTAATTAATAAAGTTCAATAAAAGGTTTTGTCTTTGACCAATCAGATTACGCATTACACATTTTTATATTACACACATACACACACACAAGAGATGGAGTACACACCAGAACAAAATTGTTTACTACAGCAATGATGTAATGTCAAGCCCTCTGTTTACCACAAAAACAAGCTTTACTTCACATTTCCCAAAACATGGAAGTGGTCATAAATCACAGATGGCCAGAGATTATGGGAAAGGTCTCTTACACACACACACACACACACACACACACACACACACCCCAGTTTGTGATGAACAAATCAAACAAAAGCAATTTAATAGTTCAACGTGACGAATGCTTCAAGTGGTGTCCCCAAATTCAACTGAAAATGCAATTTATAATGATTTCGCCAGTCTCAAAATGATTCAACCTCTTCATGGCGAGCATCTTTATACTTAGTAGAGCTCTTTTTTACTGTTATGACCTGCTGCAAACGAGATGCAGAGCTTCTGGCAGTGTTCCTGACGAATCTTAGCCCGTTCCTCATGAGCAATGGCATCCAGTTCAGTAATATTCTTGGGTTTGCGTGCTGCATCCACCTTCTTCAAATCCCACCAGAGATTTTCTATGGGGCTCAGGTCAGGTGACTTCCAGAACTACTTCTGCAACCAAGCCTTGGTGGAATGCCTGGGATCATTGTCCTGTTGGAAGCTCCAATGACGACCAAGCTTCAGCTTCCTCACAGACAGCATGAAGTTTTCTCCTAGGATTTCAGTGCCAGAGAATGCAAAGCAGCCCCAGAGCATCACCGAGCCACCACCATGCTCGACTATTAACAGTATTCTTTCTTTATTCATCTCCCTCAAAACATACCGCTGAAAAGTTTTGTTTCATCGCTCCACCGGACAGAATCCCAAAACCTCTGTGGTTTATTTTGTATGATTCTGAGCCAACTTTTCACGTGCAAGTAGTGGTGTACGTCTTGGAGTTCTGGCGTGGAAACCTTCTGCGTTTAGTATGCGCCTTACAGTGCTCACTGAAACCTCAGTGCCTGTTGCCACCAAGCAAACAGGTCTTACTTCAGATCTTTTGCGGTCACACGAGGGTTTTTCCCAACCTGCTTTCTCAGAAATCTGGTTGTATCCGTTGATAGCTTCCATTTTCTGCCCCCTCCAGATATTTCACACATTTTCTACCCCTAGCCAGTTCAGGTATTTCATGTGTTCCAGCTCAAGCACACCTGCTGCAATTAATGAAACCCTTGATTAGTTGAATCAGGTGTGCTTGAGACAACACCCGTTTTGCATATTTGTGCTATTGTGAGGGATTCTATTCAGGGAGGTTGAATCATTTTGAAACTGGAGAAATCATTATAAATTGCATTTTCAGTTGAATTTGGGGAAACCCCTATGTTGAAGCGTTCTTTGTGTCGAACTCTTTCAGCTGCGTTTGTCTGATTTGTTCATCGCAAACAGCTGAACATGTTCTGCACATTTTGGCAATAAACCTGGTTTTCCACAGGGGTTGAATCATTTTGATTGAAAAAATAATAATAATGTTTCAGTTCATGTTACGTAATATGCTAAAGTGGTTTTCTGTGAAAAGCAAGTTAAAACCTGATCTGATCGACTTCTAAAATCTCACAGCACTGTATCTCTTACATAGTACACGAAAGCACGTACTATTGATCCACTCGATCACTCTGTAGTGAAATGCGAGATTTCCTCTCCTCTAACGAACGTTCATGTTACATGCAAGCATGAAGACCGACACGTTCTGTATGCAACCACCCACGTGACCTCCTCACACGTTCACACGAAAAATACAGACAGGGACAAACTAAGCAGCTAATCAAAGGCTGAAAACTTATCACGCTTACCTTCTGCTTAGTTTGTTAAATGATACTTGGTAACACATTGACAGACTGCAAGCACTAATCTACACAAATAGGTATAGATCTATATGAGCAGATCAGCCAAAGTCAATCAAACTCCAACCGCCCTATCAGTTGCGCAACAGACGGTTCAAGTGTATGCACACGCGTTCTTCATGCCTTGCCCTGAAAGAAGCCTATGAAATTAGTTTTACACTAACATGCAGGCATCCGAAACACGAGTGTGTTACACGAGAGCTCTCGTTAGATTGCACGGTAAGAAGTTGGTTGGGAAAGCCTAAAAGAACATGATGTACGGAAGAGTGTAAATAGATGCTGTGTAACAAAGAGGAGTTAATAAAAACATGACAGCTGATTGGCTACAGTACAGGAGTGCATCATGTGATGGCACTCTAGAAAACCAACACGCTTCATTTAAAGCCAAAATCTGACAACGAAACACTAAGAAAATACGACTTCTAGCTGTAGGTTACAGATAATGGAGCTAACTTTAAACCTTATTTCATAACTCATACATTTGTGAGTCTCTCATGCGCCAGCATTTGGGAGTTCTATTAAAATGGCTGATGTTGGAGTTAAAAAACAAAAAACAAAAAAAAAAAAAACACTAACTAGGCACGAATTAAAATGTTTGAGACGGAGCCAAAACCAACCCCAAACCTCTGAACGTGTGATTGTGTAGACATGCCAAGGAGTGATATCATCTAGGACATCTTGATCATCATCCAAAACACCATGTACAGCTTTTACACTACAACTGAATCTTTGCCAGCGAGTACGATATTGAAATATAAAGTAATATATGATTGTAGAATTAACAATTACACACACACACACACACACACACACACACACCAGGTGATGTCTTACCTGCTCAGGTTCGTCACGTCTATTCCATAGTCGAGCAAGAAATGAACAGATCAAGAGAAATGAGAAGTGCAAGAGAGAAGGAGGAGATGGAGGGTGGGGGCCAAACAACTCGTTTTTCCAGTCACAGTGCATGTGTAAACATAGGAACATTATTTTGTCGCCTTTTTGCATAATAAATCATTACGTTTGAAAGATATCTTCGCTTCTAAACGAATCCAAAAACCCCAACATCCACAGCGATAACAGCCTACCGTGTAATGTTTATTATGAATACTAAAAAGCTAAATCATTAAACTAAACTCACCAGGTAGCACGCATGGAAGTTAAAATGAGAGCTGTAAGTCGGCCTCTTGCAGGAGAGAGGTACTGTAGAAATAAAATAAATCACAGCGTTATCTAAATCCCGAGAACTGTCCGGCTTGAGAACACGCCATGCTGATCTACCTGTACGGCTGTAAAGTTAAGCAACTCTTAATGCACCTGGGTGACTCACTTGTATCTCTTGGCATGCAGGTGAAAAGGATTGCGAAGGGGGGGGATAGGCGTGTAAGGGTGGGGCAGCGTCGCCAATCAGTGCAGCTTAACAAAACATCAAATCTCTCCAGCAGGCAAGGTGTGTGTGGGTGTGTGTGGGAGATGGGGGAAAGTGAAAGAGAGTGGCGGAGAATAACAATTACGAAATAAATAGCTGAGAACAGGTAAAAAAAATATGAAATGAATTGAAATTGCGGACACATGGAGAAGAGTCAGCACAGTTTTGGGGGCCGACATTAAGCGTGAGACTATGGGATTGTTAAATATCTACAACTTTTTTTATATTTTATACGGACTGAAATTCATAAAAGGTTCGTCATTCATAAAAGGGCGAGTCTTTAAAACCCCATTAAACCTTTATAATCTGACAATAAACCCGTAATCATTGCATTGCCACACGTCCACCTTTTACACAAGACAGGCCATTCATACACATGCTACGTAATTTATGGATGAAGAATGAGGCAACCATCAGAAATTCTACACAAACACATAGTTTTATAGTAACTTGCCCATATAGTATATACATGCTCTTCTGCTACAGTGAATCATTATGGAAAGAAAATCAGACAAAACTCCACGCTATGGATGCAGAGTAATTAATCTAATCACTTGAGTACATTGGTCAAATTCTGTCAAATTTCCCAACCATTCAGGGAAGGGAAGGGAAGAACGAGAAGTTGTCTGTTCTGCCAAGAGATGATGGTGTCGAATGATGAACGTGACCAATGCCCAAACTGCTGGGATCTGAACATTTGCGATGGTATTATAATAACAACCACCACCACGACCACCACCACCACCACTGGCTAAGGATCATCTTCCTCTGGCACATGCATGGAGTGAATGGGTTAGGGTTAACCCTAGGTAACCCTGGATATGATGCAGGAATACAACCTGGATGGGAATCCAGTCCATTGCACTATACTATATTATTAAATACATTATAAAATAATAACAGAAATAATAACTATTAGTCAGTCATGATGAGGATAAAATGGGTAGGCAGGTTGCAAGAGCTTCTAACATTTTATGCACATATTATTCTTCATTACCATTACGAAGGCATTCTCGAGGTCCTCCTGTTGTGAGTCATGGCAGTATTTTCTTTACCCGTGTCAGGTATTTGACCCGGTGACTACGCAAGCCGTTTCCAACAACTAACAACATCTGCTCACACAGATCTGAATATTCACTATTGACAACAACTAGCGTTGGGGTTTCATATCTCAGGACAAAATACAGATGTGTGGTGCTCCAAAACGGGCCATGACGTCAGGTCATAAAGCATCTCGGTTTCCACATAATTTGAGGTTATCGGTAAATATTTCTACTTTCAAAAATGTGTTTGGGGAAATAAATATGAATAATACTGTCCTTCTAAAAAAGCATCACTGAAATGGAGACTACACAGGCATCATGTAATCTGTTGACACTGCCATACTGCAGATATAAACATGCCCGGTCTGATTGGCTGCCATCCAAATCTCAGCTTCATCATTGGCTCATGAACTCATGCTGCAACATTTATGATTGTTGCTAAGACAAAACAACTCAGTCGAGAGGAATTTGGTCCAAGAGTCACTTCTCCTCCCGAACAAATTCCAGAAAACGCCCTTGCTCACTGTTTCTATGTGACACGAGATGCCAACGTTTAGTTTATGATTGTAAATGGCCTCTCCCTACTGAAGGTCAATTATACACCATATTATTCCAGCTTTCCTTTTGAATAGCAGTTTTCCTAAGCAAATGGTTAAATACCTGTACAGCCACTGCCGTGTTTCAGCATTTAATGTTTTAAGCAAATACCATACTGCGCTAAAAATGTCACATTTGATTGGTCAGTGTATTAATCATACTGTATAGCCAAAAGCCTAGCATCCCTCCTGTTTTCAATCAGTTGGACATGACTAGTCGTTTATCTCATCACTTTTTTTTTTTTTTTGTCGCATTTGGATCCAGACTGCTACTGCTTGTAGATTTAGCCACAGGACAATTTGGCTTCAAATTTCACTCTCTCTCTCCCCCAAAGCGTTCCAGGCCTTTCTAATGATGAATCACTCAACTTCATTCCCAAAACAGATCTGTTGTTGTTGCCGTGTTCTGTGGCAGCTTTCATCGTGCTGGAAAAGCATGTCGGTTGTTTGTTGACTTGTCATTAGCTCCGGTTGCCAAGAATTCACGAAGGCCGAGTGTGAAACCCAATTCCTGTTTGCAAAGTGGTCGGCTGGATTTAGCAAACCCTCCCTTTTTACCTCCTGATGCGAAATAAATGGAAAAGTTTAGTGGGTGGACGTATTCTTTGCACAATATTTTGCTGAACCCGCTGCTAGTGAGGCCCAATAACTCTTTTTATTCCATTAGTTGTTAAAGTGCACCGATTACGGTTTCGCGTGGTGTGAATGTAAGTAAGTCTGCAAACTTTCAAAAATCAAAAATTGACTCCCAAAAGAAGGAACCGATTCTGAACAATTGAAACGATTCGTTGATAATTCCAGACGTACTTCCGGTACAAACCTATGTAGATTTGTAACAAAGAAACCCCGCCTCTGGTATTCATTGGCTGCTCACCAATAGCAGTTGACCAATCAGAGCAGAGTATGCTCTCTGAAAGGAGGAGTTTAAAGTGAATCCTTTAGAATGGATCAATTAACGAGTCGTTTTTGACCCTGGGGGGAAAAAGGTAATGCTGCAATTTAAATTTTGCACACATTAAAGTGTTGTTTTTTTTTTTTTTTTACCTCGGATGCGTGCAAATCTATCGCACGAGACCTTCATTAATTCAATCCATGACTATAAAGCAAGTTTACAATCACTTACTAAACTCTGGTCTCAAATTTTGCCAGTTAAAGTGTTAAATGTTGGTTCATACTGGCACTTTTTGACCTGATCTTCATTCTATGGATGGGTAACTAATTCATTAGTTAATTGAGGCGTTCATTCTTTGGTTTATTATATCATTAAAACATCAGTTAATTGTTCGGTTCTTTGCTAATGTTATTAATGGTGTATTGAGGCTGACATTTCATTGTTAAGCAATGCATTAACTAATGTCAGTTAAGGAAACTTTAATGGAAAACAGATTTACATTACCCGAGATATACAGCTTCTGTGTATTCATAATCAGAGTCTCACACATTCTCCAAGTGAGAAAAGGAGAGAATGTAAGGTGAAGTAAAATAACCCAGGGCAAAAGCAAAAATTTGGCACAAGGCTTGATTGATGCCAGTAAATTGCCACATGAGAGCCTGGAGGCCAAAAGGTCATTATTCCCTATTATACTGTGAAGTGTAGAAATGGTTCCAGTGGAGCACAGAACACAGATAAAAAGCTAGAAAATGTTGTGAGACAATGAGAAGGTGCAGCTTTTTGCCCAAAACTTGATCAAGATACAACCTATAAAGCTATTAGCTGTGACATGTACAAACAAAACAAATGACTTCATGTATACCACTGAAATCGGCAACACATTGTGAAATCACATTTTAATCTGTAGCTTTTGCTGACAAAAACAAAAGAAAATGAAGTTCTTGGCCAACAATGTGCTATTATTTAAGTGGATGATTGTACAGAAATGACTTCAATTCGCCTAAGGCGAATGCAAAGGCGGCGATTTTCTTGCTTATGCAAGGCTAAAATGAAACCCTGTGCAAAAAAAAAACCCAACAATAAAAGAAAAATCACAATAAAAGACAACTGAAACTTCGGAGGTGATTCATAGTGAAACTTAGGATTCAGTCTCATGAAAATCCCACACAGACATGCAAGCATTAGTGTATATTCTCTGAAACAATCCATGACCCGAGTATTACAAGCATTATAAGATTCCATATCAGATTCTTAATCCAGATAATAGAATATAAAAAGGTCACAAAAATATCCTTCCAGCCTATTATAGCCTATTAACCTTCATTATCCTCATTTATTAAGAAGAGTACACTAAAATGACTTCAGCACCCGAGGCGAACAATATCCCGTAGATCCTACAGTAATGGTTTAATATACATAAGTTTTAATTCAGGTTAGCATTTAAATTTACATTAGCTTCTCCTTAGAAAAGGAGATAAAGTCATGTTTCCTCAACAGAAAATCTACAACGAAGCACTGAATCACTTAAATCTATGATCACACAGAGACATCAGCATCTACATAGCGCATGCATGGGTGTCTAGACAGACCGTCTCTGTGGTGGTGGTTTTTTTTGTTGTTGTTTTTTTTTGGGTTTTTTTTTTTTAAACGTGACACACCTTCCTACAAGAAATGTTTGAGAGTGATGTTCCTGGTACCACGCCTAAACCACACCTGAAATCTTAAACACACTATAGGTAAAAATGTACCATCAGGAGTACCAAAAATGGTCAGAACGTGTGTTTTAATTAACTAGTCGTCATTAAACCTAATATGTGGGAAAAATCCGATGAATATCGGTCACTATCAGATATCAGTCATGTTAAATGGTGCAAGAACTAGATGTTCAGATGTTAAGGATCTCTTAAAACAGCATCCTCACGGTAATATCTTACAGTCGTCACCTAGGTTCCACAATATCGAGACTGTCTGAGAACGGCGGTTGTGTCCATTCTAGATTCAGTGTGGGTCAATCAGAATGTAATATGTCCACCTCATAATGGTGGTCACACTCTTGACCTGATCCTAACATACGGAATACGCAGTCTGAAGCCATCTCAGACCATCATCTCGTTTAAATTGAGTACTGATCGTAACATAAGCACCTTGCCACGCTACTGGGTCAAACGCCCAGTCACGCCCAGGACTGGATTACCGTCTGATCCCAAAGAACTTGATCACGCGATTCAACGCTTAGACTCAACATTCTGCGACTCCACTGAAAAGAAAAATCTAGCACCCTGGTATAAAGATCACACACACGCACCTTAGAACAGACCACTCGACAATTAGAACGTGTCAAAGTCTTCCAAGTAGTGTTTGGGAATAAGACAGTCTCAGTGTTCAAGTCCAGGCTTAAAACATTTGTTTAGTTGAGCTTTTTGTGAATAGTTTTTTTTTTTTTTTTCCTCTTGGGTAAAGAAGCAGATCTAGAGGGCTCACTTTGGGACAATGTCCATCGTTAAAATCGCTATAGAAATAAAACCGAATTGATTAGCACCTACAAATGAAGAGCTTTAGTTTAGGTCATACAAGGAAACAAATACAAGGAAACATTACTCACATTGTCAGCATTACTATGGATGAAGAGTGGCACTGTGTGATGGTGCTACGAGTTCACTGTTCATAGCAAAGTTTCTGAAAGTAAACAGCAGCCAAAGAAAGTGCAAGTGCAAGCTACTTAATTTCCCTGCACACAAACTACAATCACACCTGCGGAATAACTGTCGAAATAACAGTTTCTACAATAATAGAGTGAAACATATCGGGTGACCTGTTTTCCATGCAGATGAGGACCCAACAATTAAAATGCCACATGCTAAAATGACAAGGTGATAAACACCTGGTAATCGGAACATTTGACATGACGCCTATGTCGGCCCACTGACTTCTATTTCGAGCCACGTTAATATCCATCCATCCATCTTCAACCGCTTATTCCTGCTTCAGGGTCGCGGGGAACCTGGAGCCTATCCCAGGAAGCATCGGGCACAAGGCGGGGTACACCCTGGACAGGGTGCCAGTCCATCGCACGCCACGTTAATATATTTAGGAGAATTCCAATGTATTAATACAGTCCAAGCATAATGATGAGCATGTCAAGTCCCCATGCTCCAAGTACATGCACTGGCACAAAACCAACATTAACCACTAATCAGTTTATAGAAGAAAATAAAAGTCACCTCGCTAGTCAATAAAGCAGTTCTACTTCTTAGAAGCGACTTAAATGAATAGCCGGTGACCCTACACACATACAGTCATGGACGAAATTATTGGCACCCCTGGAACTTTTCCAGAAAATGCACCATTTATCCCAGAAAAGTGTTGCAATGACAAATGTTTTGGTATACACATGTTTATTACCTTTAAGTGCATTGGAACAGCACAAAAAAGCAGAAGAAAAAAGGCAAATTTGACATCATTTTACACAAAACTCCCAAAATGGACTGGACAAAATCATTGGCACCCTCTTAAAACGGTGGGTAAATAATTTCATTTCAAGCATGTGATGTTCATTTAAACTCACCTGTGGCAAGTGACTAATTACGTAAATAATTACATTACTGGACTCATGTAACCCCAGGAGTTTTCCAGCTCTCAGCCCTTAAGTACACGAATAAACCTACGGCCTAAAACCTTCTCTCTTTTTTTTGCGCAGTTTACATTACTAATGATGGTGTCATGATGGAATGTTATACATTTAGAATGATGCCATGTGCTATGTTGATGTACTAGCTCTGACAACATACTTTGGTTATGGTACATAAAAATGAGACCAAGTATTTAACTACATTCCACCAGAGTGCAAAGCTTGTAACATCGCACCTCTGACTCTAGTTACATGGCGATTAGTGTAAGGGATATGTGAGCATTTGAACCACTTTACTATATGTATATTGTAACTAAATACGGTGCCGTGCATAAGTATTCACCCCCCACGAACTTATCTCCAATATGTAAAAGTAAGTTCTTCCAAGTATTGACTCCAGGGGGGAGTATCTACGCAACCAACGAATGGCTACTCTTTTATTTATTTATTTTTATTTTTTATAAACTCTGGGTCACAATTAAAATAAATAAATAAATAAAAATGTTGCACTTTCAAGTGTTAAACATTTTGTGAAACTCACAAGGAAAAAACATAGTCTAATCCAGTTCTATATTCAAGAAATATTCAAGAAGTATTTTTTCCCTTGTATTAAAAAAATCCTACTTTGTATAAACTGTATTTTATTATTTTGTCTAAAACAGATCTCCAGGATGCTCCATGTACACAAATATACAGTATATTGTATGATTCATAGCTTTCATATCAGGCCACACTCAAATTCATTTGGAAATTGACAGTGCAAATAATTGTGTAAAATTAATTCCATAATTAATTGCAATGATCATTAGAACACCTGAAAATCTCGGAATGGCTACTGACTGATCTTGTTTTTCACACATGCTTGGTTACGGTTGCTATACAAACCTCGACGTTTCTGAAAAAAAGGAGGAGTTCACAGTCATCATGAAGTGCGGATTGTTTCAGACCCGCCCTCGTGGCTGTGCTTGGTTATGCACTCGGTATTCAGCTGAGAAAAAGTAAAGGACACCTCGCCTCTCCTTCAAATTCAAAATGTGCTGATGAAAAACGCTGCTACGCCTTCTAAATGTACTTCGAACGTACAATAGCAACAGTCGCTAAGCAGTGGTTGAAGAACCAACATAAGGCAGGGATTCACTTCAGTTATATAATTACAATACTACAACAATAAAGGCAACAATAGTAAACACACTTTACTTGTTTTTTTTTTTTTATTCCATTATAGCCACTGTCACGATTACACTTTGGAAAGCACACAAACAGGGATGAAAACCAGCGAGGATGTAAAAAAGCAGGTGGGGACAGTGATGGATCGGCACGCCAAGCATTCCCTCTTAGGGTGGAACATGTGTCAGAGAAACCTGGCATTTACCTGAGATACAAAACACACCTGCCTATATTCGCGTCCTAAATAAAACAGCGTAACTGGGCAAACGGGTGGTAACAGGGGAAGAAGAAAAAACACCGGTGTCATACAGGTGTGTGACACCAGGTCCATCGCCTGCAGGTACACAGCTAAGTTTACATCAATTAGTAGAATGCTTTCCATTCCTCACTGTGAAAAAAACTTTTCTTTTTTTTTAAGTATACCCCCCCCACACACACACACACACCTTCTTCACAGGACTGGAACAATCGATCAATACTCGAACATCAGCAATGTTCAACCAAAAAAAATGTTAATGAGGCACGCAACTTCACTTGCTGTTAAGTGCGAAGGATTATTGCGAAGGGTTGTGCAGGTGGAAATACCTTGTGGATCAGAGAGGACGGCTACGGTAGCTCGAACAATCACTCTTTACAACCTTGGTGAGCAGAAAAGCATCTCAGAATGCACATACTGAACCTTAGAAGAACTGAACAAGGAAGGCGGTACTGGATTCCACGCGTGTCAGATACATCGTTACACTGACGTATCGTCAGAGCCCGGACCGGTCTGGGTTTTGGAATTCTTTTTTTATTTTTTATTTTTTAAAAGATCAAACGAAATCAAACTGCCATTTGAGTCCTGCAACTAATCCATCAATCACTGCCAGGCCGTGTTGACGAGACGATGTGGTTTCTCCAGTGTCGCTGGGAAATAATAATAATAGTGCATTGTCTTTTGAGGGAAGGAGAGGGAGTGTATACTACACCATAAGATTCGATGTGACTAATTAAGACATGAGCGTTTCCACATTCTGTTCCTCTGACTTCTTCTCTTAGTAATGTACTGGCAGCAAAAGGTATTAGGGCAGGGATCAGCACGAAAGTATGCATTACATCCATCTATGGGGATGAAATCATGGAAAGTCAATCCAGACAATACAAGGTGTGTACAGATGCTGCTGTTAAATCCACCAGGTAGCCTGAGACTTGGTGATTTATGAATGGATGACTTGTTGAAGGAACAACCAGCTCATGTCTGAGGAACTCATCCCTCCTGAAGGCTATTATGTTAGGTGAAAAGGGAAGATCGCAACACCATGACTAATCATTTCGTGATCCTTAAAACGGAGTGAAATTTTTTTTTTTTTTTTTTTAAACCTTTACATGATCTTCCATTTTGGATTTCCCTTACATGATTTCAGGTTTAAAAGCCACAAGCAGACTTGCTTTCCCTCACCAAGTTCCCGTAAAATCGTAACCATGGCAACCTGATACCACCAGAAAATTCACATTTTACCAGCTAAACAACCGTACTTGGGCTAATCGACTACGTGGACAGCAATAATCTAATTATTGACCTTAATCTAAGTAAGGTAATAATGTGATTACGGTGTTTACGTGAGTCGCTTTTAGAATACTCCGGTCATGTTCCCGTTTTACATGTTATAGATCATAATTCGATTAAGAGCCCGCGTCATTACGTCACCGCGCCACGCCGTTCGATGTCACTCCAGGATTTCACGTATCAACATACAGTTCAGTCGCTATGGTACCGTAGACAGTTTTGGGTGTTTTTGTTTAATTTTTTACGAACGATTTAAGTGCAGTTCATTATTTGTCATGCTGTACGTGCTAATAGACGACTGCTTGACGTCGTGGGTTGCGTCTCAAATCGCATACTTACCTACTGTATAGTAGCCGAGATACATGTATTTTTCCCCACTACAGGACTATAGTAGGCAAGTATGCAGTTTGGGACGCAGCCGAACTCTCTTGTTCGCCGTAAAACGTAAAACTGCCGTGTGTGATCGTGTCCTGTCGCAAAAACACGGTGAAAACACTCACACGACGTTCATAATGTGATTAAGGTGTTTACACGTCCATAATACGATTAAAAACAGGAGTACTCCACCTGTCTTAATTCGATTAGAGCTTACTTAGATTATGATCTTAATTAGATTAAGGTTGGTGTTTACATGGTAGTTTCTTAATCAAAGTATGGTCTTAATTAGATTAAGAGTGGATTATTGTTGTCCATGTAAACGCAGTCACTGACTATACAGTAGGTAAGTATGCGATTTGAGACGCACCCCACGGCCTCAAGCAGTCGTCTATTAGCACGTACAGCATGACTAATAATTAACTGCACTTAAAGCGTTCGAAAAAAATTAAACAAAAACACCCAAAACTGTATACGGTACCATAGCGACTGAACTGTATGTTGATACGTGAAATTTTGGAGTGACGTCGAATGGCGTGGCGCGGTGACGTAATGACGCGGGCTCTTAATCGAATTATGATCTATAACATGGAACATGACCGGAGTATTCTAAAAGCGACTCATGTAAACACCTTAATCACATTATTACTTTACTTAGATTAAGGTCAATAATTAGATTATTGCTGTCCATGTAAACGTAGTCACTGTGACATCACAGCGGGGGAGAAGTTCTCTGCGGCAGCGTCAGGATTATACCTCGCGTCCTCCTGACAACAAGGTGAAACATTAGATGGTTTGTACCCGTGGTGTTCCAAGCACAGCCTACAATTATCTGTGTAAAGAATAAGATCGGATCCAGATTTGATCCGCACGCCTAAAAACCACTCCGGACGAACCGCAACAACCCGCAGCCATAAAGTCTGCGTTCCTCTCGATTTAAAATAAGCCCGCCAGAACCGAACCGAACCGAACTTCACACCCAGAAAACGTTCTAACGGTCACTAAAAAAATAACATGGAAAATCCTGGAAGTATTTTGGAGATTGTGATGATGTTTCTTTCTACTAACGACAACCCAGTGCAAAACAGAAACACACACACACACACACACACACACACACACACACACACACCCAAGAAGCCATATTATGCAGTCATGCATTGAAAAGACAGGTTATTCTCCTCAGGTGTGGTTACAGGATGCAAAGAGGTAGGAAACTATTTTCGTTCCATCGATTTGTAAAGAGTGGATTACTGACTGAAAGCACCAGGGATGCCATGACCGAGTCAGTTTCAGGCGCAAGTCATTAACATGCCACAATTAAAAATCCTCACTAATCAGGACACACACATATAAAAGGCGTCATGTGTGTCACTGCGTCATTAAAGCAATTAACCCGGCGATGTATCACGCGAGGATTTCTCAAACAGCAGATACTCGAGTATTCTTTAAAAGAACAAAAAAATAAACTACATCTAAAGGAGGAAAGGGTCATAGTAGTGTTGGATAGCTGACTAAACGAAAACTCAGTTCTGGGGCGTTAGGGACGTAGTTCGGATTTAACCTTGACTAAATGATCTGATCAGATGTTCAGCTCACTGTGACGTTGCATCTCTTTCATCAACATCCAAATCACCCTGGATCATAAACCATGTCAGGAGATGACATTTGGACTGGTTAAAATGTGGTTACGTAACGTGGGAATGTATTCTCACCTGGCAACCGAAGTGGGTTTTCCTCCTCATAAACTATGGCTCCTTTACACAACTACAGGGATAAGTGTGTTACAGTGCATTTCTCTCTCTCTCTCTCTCTCTCTCTCTCTCTCTCTCTCTCTCTCTCTCTCTCTCTCTCTGTGTGTGTGTGTGTGTGTTACAGTGCATTTGTTCCTCTCTGTGTCTGTGTGTGTGTGTGTGTGTGGGTTACAGTGCATTTGTGCAACTCTCTGTGTGTGTGTGTGTGTTACAGTGCATTTGTGCCTCTGTGTGTTTTAGTGCATTTGTGCAACTCTGTGTGTGTGTGTGTGTGTGTGTGTGTGTGTGTGTGGGTTACAGTGCATTTGTGCAACTCTGTGTGTATGTGTGTGTGTGTGTGTGTGTGGGTTACAGTGCATTTGTGCAACTCTGTGTGTGTGTGTGTGTGTGTGTGTGTGGGTTACAGTGCATTTGTGCAACTCTCTTTGTGTGTGTGTGTGTGTGTGTGTGTGTGTGTGGGTTACAGTGCATTTGTGCAACTCTCTGTGTGTGTGTGTGTGTGTGTGTGTGTGTGTTACAGTGCATTTGTGCAACTCTCTGTGTGTGTGTTACAGTGCATTTGTGCTCTGTATGTTGTGTGTGTGTGTATGTGTGTGTTACAGTGCATTTGTGCCCTCTCTCTGTGTGTGTGTGTGTTACAGTGCATTTGTGTCTCTCTGTGTGTGTGTGTGTGTGTTACAGTGCATTTATGCCTCTCTGTGTGTGTGTGTGTGTGTGTTACAGTGCATTTGTGCCTCTGTGTGTGTGTGTGTGTGTTACAGTGCATTTGTGCCTCTCTCTCAGTGTGTGTCTGTGTTACAATGCATTGTGCTTCTCTCTCTCTCTGTGTGTGTGTGTGTGGGGGTTACAGTGCATTTGTGCAACTCTCTCTGTGTGTGTGTGTGTGTGTGTGTGTGTGTTACAGTGCATTTGTGCAACTCTCTGTGTGTGTGTTACAGTGCATTTGTGCCTCTGTATGTGTGTGTGTGTGTGTATGTGTGTGTTACAGTGCATTTGTGCCTCTCTCTCTGTGTGTGTGTGTGTGTTACAGTGCATTTGTGCCTCTGTGTGTGTGTGTGTGTGTGTGTGTGTGTGTGTTACAGTGCATTTATGCCTCTCTGTGTGTGTGTGTGTGTGTGTGTGTGTTACAGTGCATTTGTGCCTCTGTGTGTGTGTGTGTGTGTGTGTGTTACAGTGCATTTGTGCCTCTCTCTCAGTGTGTGTCTGTGTTACAATGCATTCGTGCCTCTCTCTCTCTCTCTCTCTGTGTGTGTGTGTGTGTTACAATGCATTTGTGCCTCTGTGTGTGTGTGTGTGTGTGTGTGTGTGTGTGTGTGTGTGTCTGTGTGTGTGTGTGTGTGTCTGTGTGTGTGTGTGTGTGTGTGTGTTACAATGCATTTGTGCCTCTCTCTGTGTGTGTGTGTGTGTGTGTGTGTGTGTGTGTGTGTGTGTGTTACAGTGCATTTGTGCCTCTCTCTCAGTGTGTGTGTGAGTGTGTGTGTTCCACTATCTCCCAGCCTGCTCCTGTACTACAGCCTCTATTCCACACTTTGTAACGAACACTAACACACTCCTAGCTTAATGCACAGTGTGTTAAGGAGTTTAAATCAGGTGTATTAAAAGCAGGAACACGTTAAAATGCACACACACACACACGCGCACACACAAACACACACACACACACACACACACACACAGGGTTAAAGGTGTATCACAGTCAAAAGTTCTGAGTTTAGGAATGAATGAATCACATGAAAATGAATAAATACATTTTAAATACATTTTTAAAATGCACAGACAAACAAACACAACGTGTAAGCAGGATATATTACACTAACTGTGTAGCTACAGATTTGACTTCAATACTAACCCCGTTATTATAACTGTCTTTACATACCAGCAGAGAAAGAAGTCAAGTTATTCCTCCTCTATTCTCTCGTCGCATTCACACTTCTTCATCACCCCCAACCCAGCAACAGACACAATAAAATAGAAAACCAGCTCCTGTAACTTACTTTTATATCAAAGTGCAGTGTGTGAGGAGGCAGGAGCAGCACGCGCGCTCTGTTCCGCAGGTCAGAAGCTCTGCTTGACTTTGACAGGGCTCGGTAACACCTGGCACACCTACGCAGTGTATCGCACACGTCACTGTTGCGCAACTTCCGCTTCGAGGCTGTAGTTCTTCCCCCCTCACTGCCTGTGCGGCACTGCCTCGTTTCTCAGCGGGAAGAACATGGGCAATGTTCTTCATCACCATATTTGGAGAAATGCCGAGTTTCGGATCATAATCCAAAAAATGTAAGGAATGTTGTGTGTGGATACAGCCTGGATCCCAGAACACCACACACACACACACACACACACACACACACACACACACACTATCACCCCAGAACTTATCTGACACATTAACACAGTCCATAACACATCGACACTTTTAATAATAATAAATTCCTTCGATTTCTATCACGCTTTTCTAGGCACGTTACAATCTCCTCAGCCACCACCAGGTGTGTAGCATCCACCTGGATGATGCGACGGCAGCCATAGTGCACCAGAACGCCCACCACACACCAGCTCTTGGTGGAGAGGAGAGGAGGGATTATTCGGGGTGTCATGATGGAGAAGGGCCAGTGGGGGGATTTCTCCAGGACATCTCGGTTATACCCCTACTCTTTCCGAGAAGTGTCCTGGCATTTTTAACGAGTCAGGACCTCGGGTTAACGTCTCATCCGACAGAACGTGCTGTTTCTTACAGTAGTGTCCCCATCACTATACTGGGGCCCCACACGTACACACCTCCTTCTGACCTCCTGAATAGCACTTCCAGCAGCAACTTAGTTTTCCTCAGGAGGTCTCCCATCCAGGTACTGTCCAGGCTCAGCTTCAGTGAGAAACTGCAGGGAGATACGGCTTTTCACCCCCACACGCGGCATGACACACCAACACGAGGATGACGTGAGCGTGTTACTGCTGTACGTGTGAGTATTAGAGTGTAGTTGTACATCAACAGTGTGCTAGATCCGTGTTTTCCGACCCATTTCTCGAACGCCTTACCCGAAGCCATTCTGAATATGATTTTTGTTTAGTAAAAATAAGACACACACATATTTTTCTAACCCAAAATGACTCAGCAAAAATAATTGTTGCATTTAGGTCTACTGAAATGAATTTTGTTGGCGTTGGTATACAGTTTTCACTGATGACTGCTTTACATAGCATCCGACATACCAAAGTACCAAAGCCAGACTGTCCTGGTTTCTTCGCAGCGAGGTGACTTCTTTGTATGTATTCATTCATTCATTACTGCTTTATCAAGCTACAAGAAGAGCAGGTGGAGGATAGAAGGCAGGCGGAGGAGGAGAAGAAACTGGTAGAGGAGGGGTAGGAGGAGGTAGAGGATGGGAAGAGTAGCAGGCCAAGGAGGAGGAGCAGCAGGTAAAGTATGGGAAGCAGGTGGATGAGTTGGAACTCCAGAGGTATTGTATGGAGAGAAGTAGGAACAGGTGTAGGTAGAGGATGGGGAACAGACAGAGGAGTGGGAATAGGTGTAGGTGGGACAGTAGACACATGATGGGAAGCAGGTAGAGAAGGAGGAGCAGATAGAAGATGGGTAGCATGTAGACATACAGTTCCGACCACCTGGCATCAACAAACTATATTTCACAGTCGAAGATCTGGGGATCCCCCAGGAGGAGAATCTGTGGATGGGGATAGAGAATTCTCGACTGACCTTCTCCGCGTGTCGTCAACACAACCCCACCCCACCATGAACAGTGCTACGGAAATGATTGAATGAATGAAAAGAACGTTTCTTGTGACTTTACTAAGGGCAGAAACCCTTCCAACATAACACAGATACGTAATAATCAGCTTATCGATTCATGACAGGTGTCTGGGAAAACTCTTGGTGTTGGTGTTGGTGTTGGCGGTGTGTCAAAATGGTGATGTTCAGTAACTGTCGAAACAGTGTGTTCGTATAGTTAACAGAGAGCAGGATAAATTGTATAGTTCTATAACTGTGACCTCGTAGATTGAGATCCAAAGAAATGACATTTAAACTGATATATATATCCATCCATCCATCCATCCATCCATCCATCTTCTACCGCTTAAGACCAGGGGAACCTGGAACCTATATCAGGAAACAAATGAGTTTTCTCTGAACTTTAGTGCAGCTGTAACATCTGCTTAACTGTTTCTATTAGGATGTATTTGCCATTGAATTTTGGTATCTGTTCCTGACTACACCCAAACATTTTATAACAAGTGTACTACCCTCGGGCTTTTATACAGAACAGGAAGTATACATGTGTGGACACCGTTTTGTGTGAGTAATGTCTGATGTCATGCATGTGTACGAGCTTGTAGGGAACTCCGTTATAGGGAGTGTGATTCCAAGAAACTGTGTAAAATCCATTTGGGAGAAAGTTGTTTATAATGTGTGTGTTGATACCTTTTGGTAAAAGGGAGTCTACAAATGTTCTGTCCCAATGTTCTGTGTCTTTATCAATAACAGTAAAGGGAAGATCATGTGTGGGTCACACACCTGTGGAAACAAGAAGGGACCGTAAAGTCCACCCATCCATCCATTTTCTGTACCGCTTATCCCACGTAGGGTTGCGGGGAGCCGGGAGCCTATCTCAGGGAACTCGGGTCATGAGGCGGGGGACACCCTGGACAGGGGGGCCAGCCCATCGGATGGCACAATCACGCGCACACACACACATTCACACACTATGGACAATTTGGAAACGCCAATCAGCCAACAATGCATGTCTTCGAACTTGGTGTGGAAACCAGAGTAGCTGGAGGAAACTGGCGAAGCACGGGGAGAACATGCAAACGCCACACATACAGGGCGGAGGCAGAATTCGAGCCCCAAACCCGGACGTGGGAGGCAAAGGTGCTATTCACTAAGCCACCGTGCCCCCCTACGTGGTAAATATTCCCGTATATTGCATTACCAATAATTTGGACAAGGTTTAACGGGTGAAAGTGGGATGAGCGTGCGTGTGCAACTGAACCACCGGCTCTGCTCATAC
The DNA here is from genome assembly GCA_012411365.1 of Ameiurus melas. Taxonomy (NCBI): domain Eukaryota; kingdom Metazoa; phylum Chordata; class Actinopteri; order Siluriformes; family Ictaluridae; genus Ameiurus; species Ameiurus melas. The sequence continues at coordinate 2,729,330 of CM022769.1, read as the reverse complement.
ATGTAGAAAAACAGTGACATCACTGACAGTGAAAGCCACATCATTATATCAGAATTCCAACGCGCACACACATCTTTCCCGTTATGTGGAAAAATGAGTGAGTCATTGTGTCTTAATCCCCAAAACCTACCCCGAACACCCTGACCCTGACCCTATATCCCATTTTTAACCCTTTAAACCTAAACTATAACCTTTAATCCCCGTAACCCTTCTTAACCTGAAACTCTCAACATTAATCCATATTTCATATAGTAACTATAACTCATTAATATAATCATTATTAATGAATTAATCATTATTAATCATTATTAATCAATTATTAATCTTAATCAATCAGCTTTTTCAGATATTACCTTTCATGTAGTGTGTTATAGAGCTGCTTGTGAATGTAAAAAGTCTGCAAAGTGCATGAAATATGGAGTTATTGACTGCCAAAAGAAAGAACAGATTCTGAACAGAACTGAACAGATTCACTGACGACGAAATGATGCATTCGCGAAATGATTATTCATTAAAGACGGGGCCGTACCCGCTTTATTTATACCACCTTGCACCTCTGGATCACAACCTGTACGTATGATGAAATGTTTACGTATATATTTTCTACCGAGTGTTCCAAACGTGTGGTTTCGTGTTGTGTATGTGTACAGCCAGTGCACAGCTGTTAGCCTCTGCTAACCGGCTAAGTCACGTCATTGCCAAACTACATATAAACTTACCACTGAGAAACGTCCTGTTCTCGCCATGCTTGCAATGGTGGTGCGGGTTTATCTTCCGACGCGTCATTATTGGACTCAAATTGGTAAGGTAAAGCCGACATTATTACAGATATGGTAAACTCGGATTTAGTAACGAGCGGTTTCTTTTCCGGCACACGCTGTAAGCGGTAGACCAATCATATCAGACTGGGACGGGACATCTGACCAATCAGAGCAGAGTAGACTCTCTGAAAGGAGGAGTTTAGAATGCATGTAGACCTATTGTATGAGACCTCTAAAACAAAACTAGACACGTTTAAAAACCATAATAGGTGTGCTTTAACCCAAACCGTAATACCTGGTTTTAAGGTTGATGTTCAAGTGATGATCAGTTGACAGTTCTGCCCCCCTCTTTACCCCAGTGTCCAAAACATATGGCCTTAGGTCAGATGATACAACTATAAAGTCAATCATCGACCTTCAGCTCAAGGTGCTCTGGTACCAAGTACACTTGTGCTCGAACATGGTGTTTGTTATGGACATTTCAATGACTAGCACAGAAGTCCTCCCGATCACCCCCTCAAAATATCTCCATCGTTCTCTACGTGCGCGTTGAAGTCTCCTAGTAAAACTAAAGACTCGGTAGGCTGCGCCCCATCGAGCACCATACCCACCTTCTACAAGAAAGACGGATACTCGGTGCTCCCTGTTGAAAGGAATCGATCATTCCAAAACATTAGCTGTACCATGGAACACCATACCTGCGATGGATTGGCACCCTGTCCAGGGTGTACCCTGCCTTGTGCCCGATGCTTCCTGGGATAGGCTCCAGGTTTCCCCGTGACCCCGAAGAGGATAAGCGGTATTGAAGGTGGATGGAACAATGGATGGATGGAACACCATAAAGGCCATCATCAACAAGTGGAGAAAAAGAGTGACATCACGAAGAAATTTGTCCTCGAAGAAATCCTGTCCACCCTGGACAGGATGCCAGTCCATCACAGGGCACAATCACATACACACTCACACACCCATTCATACACTACGGACAATTTACCAAGCTGCGAATCAACCTACCATGCATGTCTTTGGACTGGGGGAGGAAACCAGAGTACCCGGAGGAAACCCCCGCAGCACAGAGAGAACATGCAAACTCCGCACACACATGGCCCCGCCGGGAATCGAACCCCGGAGGTGTGAGGCGAACGTGCTAACCACTAAGCCACCGTGCACCCTAAAAATGTTTAAAAACATTTAAAATATCTTTTTTTTTTTTTCAAGCCTAATTTGCTCCACTCTCACAAAATGCAGAAGTTAAAAGTTCGCCAGCGAAGTCTTCATAAAAAAACAACAGCCATGTAAGCAGTCGGTTATAAAAATGGCACATTTATTGCTACAGAATGGTCATGTACATGACTTCATTGATTAACTACAAGATGAAAACCGACAGGCGAATGGCCGAGGATGAGCTGGCTCAAGAGAAAACTCCAGCACACAATCCGTTTACACACTGATACTAGTCTTAAAACAAGGAACAACAAGAACAATAACAATGACAATAATAATTATAATATAATAAACATAATTCAAATGGGGGAGAGAGAAAAAAAAAACAACGTAAGAAATTAAAAAGAATATAAACAAGAACACAACAAGAAAAAATTACATTTAAAAAAAAAACGATAATAAAAGGCTTGAGGCACACAGCCACACGTTTGGAAAAAAAAAAAAAGTGTAACTGTTTTATAGTTTTAATGTTTTTGAAACCACTGCTCTGGTTTTTTTTTTTATTTGATTTTTTTGACGGATCCGCTTGTCCCTTCATTTTCACACCATATACTGTAGCTTCGTCTGAGTAACACAAACTAAATCAACGTTAAATAGTAAAATAAAGTATATATATTTTTGTCTTTTAACATTATTCCAAAAAAAGTGGAACACTTCTGAGTTGGTGATTTCGGCTGGTTCTAATTTTCTTTCCTTACTTCGTCAATATTCCTGATATAAAACGATTGCCCCTGCAAAACAAAACAAAAACAAAAAAGAGCCCAATATAATATGTTTAATTTAGTTCTCGTTCCTCCTCTAATAATAGGGTGTGCTAGTCTAATTTAGAGCAAAAGAGCTCTAGAGAAAAAGAAGTTTTAGAACTAAAAGCCAGGCACTGGAATACGGGAAATCTCTGATTATTGTATTTTTTTTTTCGTCTTCTTCTTCATGTAATTGCATCACAAGTAACAAGAATGGAAAAAAAGGCCACATTTCTTTCTTCTTTGTTTGTTTGTACAGTTACGCCGAACTGTAGTTGTCTGAAACGAACATGTAAGAAACCACGTATAAGAACGGGAAAGTGAGAGCAGGTTCATTTCCGTCTGCGATACGACCGACACGCGTGTTCATTTTGTCCGGTCGTTTTTGTGCTTGTTTGTAAATTTATCTTCACCGTTCCTCTGTTTAAAAGGTCGCCGCGTGAATTAAGAAACGAGCTTCACGTCAAACTGAAAAGAAAACCGGCCATGGAAGACTTCCACAAATGTGCATGCGACGAGCGTCACTGTTCACTGGAAAACAAACAAACAAACAAACAAACAAAAAGAAAACTGAAGACAAATGGAATAGGTTTGTATTTTTCAGTGGTGATGTACACATATATATATATATATATATATATATATATATATATATATATTATACATATATATATTTTCCTAATTTCAGAAGAATTCAAACAGGGACGAAAAGTGTAGATTATTTCCACTGTTAGAAAGATTACAACTGGCGTGATAGAGACGAATCTCACCCTGGACTGAGACATTGCATTATTGGGGAATGAAACTACAAATACTGGCATCTTTTTTCCAGAGTGCATTTGGCAGTGACAAAGTGTTTATATATAAAATCCACAGCTCATACCCCTCTCTCTTTCTTTATTTTACTTTATTATCTTGATATCAGATTAGAAAACAAATGCTTTCTGATGGCAAAAAAAATTGTTCATTATTCTGTAAATCCAGCTTCAAATTTTAGTGAAGTCTGCAAGTGTGTGTGTGTGTGTGTGTGTGTGTGTGTTGGGATGGGAGCAAGGGGAAATAGTCAGTAGAGAACACTGTATTTGAGCTTGTTTCTTATGACAAGCTGTAGACATGAAAGTAAAAACGATATACACAGCATGAGCGCCGAGAGCGAGACAGCGATCCTGTCTGAACAATTTAGTTCTCGTTTCCTTCGAAGTCTTCGTGCTGTTTTGCGGGTTTTCTCTCTTTCGTGATAAAACGCTGCAGTGAAAATGTTCGCTGTTGAACGCACAACTTAACCATGATATAATCTGAAATGATATATAAACAACCCGGCTGTACCGGAGACATGATTTATAGAGCAATTTTAAGAGCTGATTGCAAATGTCTGCTTTGAAGCACCATGTTAAACTGACTTGAGCCAATTATTCTGTTCTTCGGTATTTTACAAAAAAAAAAAAAGGACTGTCGATTGCTGACACGGACGGGGCATTTACTTTAACACCTGGCCGTGGGAAAATCAAAACAAAACAAACAAACAAACAAACAAAAAAAACCGACAAAAAAACAACAACAAAAAAACACTGCTGGGTTTGAATCTAAAACCGCGTTACTCTACCGTCTGCAATAACCGAAATGACATAAACCCTGACTATTTACACACATTAAACATGGCAATGTCGTGATCATAGAGATTGAGACAAATATTATATACCTTTGTTTTCCAACCTCCGGTTTTCTTTAAAAAGAAAAGAAAAGAAAAGAAAAGAAAAATGTTCCCAGAAACATAAACAAAGAAACGATTTCGAAGCTTTTCGACTTCACTACAATTTCAAATGTGACACTTTTTTTTTCTTTTTTTTCAACACACAGAGTTACTGTTACTTTTTTCGCCTTTTTAACAAAGAAAGAAAGAAAGAAAGGAAGGAAGGAAGAAGGAAAGAAAAAAAAAAAAAGAGAGAGAGAGAGGAACCGATACAATGTTTTTATCTAAACACAAAATAACGACAGTCTACATGTAAAAATATAACTTTTACATACACGATTTCAAAATAATGGTTCGAGTTTGCATTTGTTGCATAAAATGTACAAATGTCTGTTTCTGTAGCCAGCCGGCAAGCTGGGCTCGGATCCTTTTTGTCCTGCAGAGGCTTCCGTACTGTCACGTGCCACATCGGATCACTATGGAGTCATGTCTCGCTCTTTTTAAAATGAACACTGATGCACCCCGTTCATTTAAAACGAACACTGAACACAACCCACAAACCCCCCCATAACCCCCCCCCTCCCTCTCAAAAAAAAAACAAAACACAAAAAAAACCCACCCAGAAACCATTCTGCATCAACCTCTCCTTTTGAAAACAACACTTTTTTATATATTGTATATATTTCTACATTTATATATATTGATTTTCTAATAAATCTTTTTTTTTTCTTCCAGTTTCAGTGCCTCGTGTTGATTGGAGAAGGAAAAAAAGAAAAAAAAAAAAACAAACCCCAGAAAAAAAGCAGGAGCCGCTGTTGAATCTCATACGGGCGAACGCGATCCCCTGCCTTTTTAACTTTCTTTTTCATTGTATTTTTATTTATATATTTTTTTTTTACATTTTTTTTAACAGAAACCAAAAACAGACAAAGAATAAGAGATAAAGATCGTTTTAAAAAAAAAAAAAAAAGAGAAAGAAGAGTCATTTTTTTTTTTTCTTTTTACACATACAACCACACGCTTGTACTGAAGACTACAGCGGCTCACGGACAAGCCAATATTCATAAAAAGCAGGTAATAAGCTATAATACAATGCTCGATAACAGACGTGTCAATGGAAACTGTGAGCTTTAAGAGAGAGCGGGGGTTTAAGGTGAACTCGGGGCAGGACTAAGAGTCGCAAGTATATATATATATATATACATACACGATTACTCTGTCCAGGACACGCCTTCTAATTACATACAGGCATACAGTACATTAAATACAGTTTATCCAAAAAATACGTTTTTTTTCCTTTTGACTTTTTTTAAATCCCAGGCTGTAAAACACCTGACTGCATAGACCTAATGACTAACAATTCTCCCTAAGCTTGCATCCTAAAAAAATGTTTCAATGAATCCTGTCGCGTCTGATATGAACTCTAAAAGGCACGTCGGTACAAGTGTAGCGTGTTTAAAATTGCATTTGCTGGGGGCATGACGAGGGGGGAAAGGACAAGGGGGGGGGGGGGGCGAGACGTGGGGCGAAAAAAAGAAAACAAATAAACAAACGAAAAAAGAAAAGAAAAAAAAAAGGGGGTTTGGTTTGGTGATTAAATCGCCGGACGTGGCCCTTTCCGACATGTAAGAAGAGAGATTAGCGCTGCGATATCTACACTTCTGAAAAGCGAAGCATTTCCTCTGCAATCCTCGCCATTCTGTAAGATAAAGATCTGTTTAATGTGCTGGAATGACCTTCGAAGTTGTTTAAAATCTCCGTCTCACCCGGGAGTTTGCTGGTTAAAAAGTCATTTCTTGTCCCGCCGTACTCGCACGCCTTTTAAAAACGCACAGCGGCATCTCCTTGAACCGCTGTGCTAGAAGTACACTTTTATTTCTTTTATTATTACAATTTTTTTTCTTTTTTTTTTTTTAAATGAGTGTTATTGCAAAGTTTTTTACACCGTTTTTGTGAAATCGTACACCGTCGTTGGGGCTAACTCTCCCTCTGTTCTGAGGAACCATAATACACATCGACTCGCTTGGAAAGAGAAAAGTGCGAGAGGATTTTTTGTTTTGTTTTGTTTTTTTGTCCACGGTGTGAAAACAAACAAAAAAAAAATCGAAATAAATAGGATTGCCAGTAAAAGCCGTAACGGCGCTTTTCCAATGTTTTACATCATGATATGTTTGAAGAATCCCCAACCATTTGCACATGTTGGAAATAAAAGAAATGAAAACAAACAAACAAACAAACAAACAAACGAAATAAAACAAAACCCCGAAACATTATAAATATTTACTGTTCCTTTTTTTTCTTAAAAAACTGGGAATGTTGAAAAGGAGAGAAGATTTTTTTCCCCCCATAGCCAATGCACATGTAAGGTCACTATGTCAAAAAAAAAAAAAAAGAGGAAGAAGGAAACATACGGGATCATGGAGAGGAATGAACAAAATAAGGTGACTCATCAGAAATCTGATTGATTGATTGATTGATCGATCTGGTCAGATTTGATTGTTTAACAGACTTTCAGGAGAGGAAATGATGTCGTCAAAGGAAGTGGTCGCTCATCATTTTCATAAAGTCTGGCAGCTTTGACCTGAGAGAGAGAGACAGAGAGAGAGAGAGCGAGAGAGAGAGATACAGAGAGAGAGACAGAAGAAAGACAGAGAGAGACAGACAGAAGAGAGAGAGACAGAAGAGAGAGAGAAGAGAGAGAGACAGAGAGAGAGAGATACAGAGAGAGAGACAGAAGAAAGACAGAGAGAGACAGAGAGACAGAAGAGAGAGAGAGAGACAAAAGAGAGACAGAGAGAGAGAAGAGAGACAGAAGAGAGACAGACAGAGGCAGAGAGGGAGAAAGAGAGACAGAGAGACGGACAGAAGAGAGAGAGAGAGGCAAAGATAGACAGAAGAGAGAGAGAGAGAAGAGAGACAGAAGAGAGACAAACAGAAGAGAGAGAGAGGCAGAGAGAGAGAAGAGAGGCAGAGAGAGAGAAGAGAGACAGAGAGACAGAGGCAGAGAGAGAGACAGAAGAGAGAGAGAGAGACAGAAGAGAGACAGAAGAGAGACAGAAGAGAGACAAACAGAAGAGAGAGAGAGACAGAGAGAGAGAAGATAGACAGAAGAGAGAGACAGAAGAGAGACAGAGAGAGAGAAGAGAGAGGCAGAGAGAGAGGCAGAGACAGAGAGGCAGAGAGAGAAGAAGAGAGAGAGAAGAGAGAGAGACAGAGAGGCAGAGAGAGAGACAGAAGAGAGACAGAGACAGAGAGAGAGAGACAGAATAGATACATTTTGATTAATGAGACTGAACGCTCCGTTGATGCGCTCAAACACACACACACGAGTAACACACACTAACCAGCTTAAAATCTCAAACCCAACCAACAATCGTGATTTTCTGCTCGACAGCGACATCATTGTCTCCGATTTCTCAGTATCTTAACAACGTTAGAAATGATCGTGTCGGCGGTTTACGAACACAGACAGATAAACGATCACGCGTGTTAAAATCGATTATTCGAGGATGTTTGATTTACATCGTCGACAGATCGTTTTTATCTCTGTGTGTGAGAGAGAGAGAGAAAAAACAATGATTCAGTCTCTCTTCAAATACTCGTCACACCCCCATTTGCACCCAACCCCTGGTTCCTGACACGCGCAGGCTTCTATACCCTTACATCCAATATAATCTCCCTGGCTGTGTGTTCATGTTGTGTGAAATTTGATCTATACATCGCTCAGATAGACGGAGACTAAAACCCCAACCTTTGACACAATGTGCCAGCAGACAAAGTTCAACATTCCTGACATTTAAAAAAAAAAAAAAACCCTCTATCTCTAAAAGTACTTAAGGAGTGCTCGTCTGTTATCTAGAGCACAGTTCAACATCTTCTCATCCAGATATTTCAAGGTGGTTTGTAACGTTTTATATATATATATATATATATATGAGATTCCAGGCCAATATACTTGGCTCAGTTCTGACCAACACCACTGTACTTTTGGCTACGATTGACCCTCTAAGCAAAAACACAGAATTTGGAACCAGTGATCTCTAATGCGTGTGAAGAAGCGGGTTTCTGGTCCACATCATGCCTAAGATGTGGTCTCATTGATGACTGCTGTGTTCGCATCCATATTGGGTTAGCGGTCATTCCACAGCGCTTTGCAGGCCAGACGAAGGCGGTTGAGCGTGGGCCAAAACGAGGGCCGTCGCTCATCCGTTATCTGGTCATCAAACGTGTCGTATCGCGACGTTACGAAACACGAAACCGTTTCACCGACCCCCCGTTCACGCTACAGAGAAACGACTTCGAAAGCATTCGGTCGGTCCTTCCCTCGCCGCCGAGACTTCGGAACACATAATACAACATTCAGGAACGAAACAAATGCGACGAGGAAAATCCACACTGCAAACACACTTACTGCCAATCTGTTGTTAAAATGTACCCAGCGTTAAATGAGGGTGGAGGATTATGGTCAACGCTATTGTTCCGATTTTATTGCCATTCACAACAATGTTAGTCCAATCAGTTGAATGCAATAGCTATGCTCATTTTCTCACCCTTTTGTTAAGTTCTCTGAAGAAAAAGTGGAAAGCAATTTCCACTTTTTAATCCAGATGAACAATTTGTTTGCCGAAACCAATTTGAGTTTTTTTTTGTTTGTTTGTTTGTTGTTGTTTTTTGGTTTTTTTTGGTCAGGTAAAAACGGTACACGTGAGCAACAGCAGATTAGTGTCAAGTGAAATCTGACCATTTTAGGGAGGAGGTGTGGCTTTTTACATTTGTCCCATTGGATTGGAGGCGTCGCCCATGCTGTGGTGAGCTCCACCCATTGAGAGGGGCGGGGCATCCGAGGACCCTTTCTCCTCCTCTCGCCTTTTCAGACACGCCGCTTTCGGATTCAGGTTCCTCTCTGAGAAATAAGCACACACACGCACACACACACGCACACACACACACACACACACACACACACACACACGATTATTTAAAAGTTATCCGTTTAAAAGTATTACAATGGACCCTCTGTGCATCAGTGTTCCTTTTTTTAAGTCGAGACAGTGCCACCAAGTGGTTAGAAGTGAAACTTCAGAGAGCATTTCACACACTGCAAAAAAAAAAAAAAAGAAAAAAAGCTCCAGGTACAAAGAGCCATAGCAACCGCGTAATAATACTGTAGAGGAAACTATGGAAACAAACCTATAAACCAGTTAATGTAAAATGATGCAGTATAAGTAGGATGAGTGGGAGTGTGAGTGGTTGATTCGTATAAAGAGAAATATAAAAAGAAAAGACAAAAAAAAGCAAATTATGATGAATAGAATGGAAACTGACATTAGACAAGTTCAACTACATTTTCTCTAAATCTGCGTTTGATGTAGTATAACTTGTCCTCACGCCAGCGGAACGTTCAGCGGGTGAACAGACAGAGTAATCGAATGTTACTGACCTCGGACCTGCTGTTCGAGACTGAGAATGACCGCGACGGCCTGGTGCAGGATGAGCAGTTTGGTCTGCGGTTTATCGCTCTTCAGGTGCAACTGCACCATGCGCCCGAGCTCCTTAAACGCCTCGTTAATGTCTCGTACACGCAGACGCTCTCGTGCGTTATTCGCCATCCGTCTCTCGCGCTCGCGCTCGATCTTCTGCTCCGGGGTCAGATCCTCATCATCATTGGTGCTGCACGTGTGTGATATGAGACAGCCAGGAGAGAGAGAACAGATTCCGAAAAATTAGTCCACTACTGAAGCTGTTCTTCAGCCTGGGAACACTGGGATACACCTCACGTTGGACGCCAGCCAAGTAATCAAACATTACAACATATAAAAAATCATTATTTTTATAAAAAAAACTGCGACAAGTCCAATTTTAGTTGTTTGCAAATCGGAATACAGTGAGGGAAAAAAGTATTTGATCCCCTGCTGATTTTGTACGTTTGCCCACTGACAAAGAAATGATCAGTCTATAATTTTGCATTTTAACGAGGGAAATAAGTATTTGACCCCCTCTCAATCAAAGATTTCTGGCTCCCAGGTGTCTTTTATACAGGTAACGGGCTGAGATTAGGAGCACACACACTCTTAAAAGGTGTGCTCCTAATCTCAGCTTGTTACCTGTATAAAAGACACCTGTCCACAGAAGCAATCAATCAATCAGATTCCAAACTCTCCACCATGGCCGAGACCAAAGAGCTCTCCAAGGAGGTCAGGGACAAGATTGTAGACCTACACAAGTCTGGAATGGGCTACAAGACCATCGCCAAGCAGCTTGGTGAGAATGTGACGACAGTTGGTGCGATTATTCGCAAATGGAAGAAACACAAAAGAACTGTCAGTCAATCTCCCTCGGCCTGGGGCTCCATGCAAGATCTCACCTCGTGGAGTTGGAATGATCATGAGAACAGTGAGGAACCAGCCCAGAACTACACGGGAGGATCTCGTCAATGATCTCAAGGCAGCTGGGACCATAGTCACCAAGAAAACAATTGGTAACACACTACGCCGTGAAGGACTGAAATCCTGCAGCACCCGCAAGATCCCCCTGCTCAAGAAAGCACATATACATGACCATCTGAAGTTTGCCAATGAACATCTGAATGATTCAGAGGACAACTGGGTGAAAGTGTTCTGGTCAGATGAAACCAAAATGGAGCTCTTTGGCATCAACTCAACTCGCCGTGTTTGGAGGAGGAGGAATGCTGCCTATGACCCCAAGAACACCATCAACACCGTCAAACATGGAGGTGGAAACATTATGCTTTGGGGGTGTTTTTCTGATAAGGGGACAGGACAACTTCACTGCATCATCATGTACCGTCAAATCTTGGGTGAGAACCTCCTTCCCTCAGCCAGGTCATTGAAATGGGTCGTGGATGGGTATTCCAGCATGACAATGACCCAAAACACACGGCCAAGGCAACAGAGGAGTGGCTCAAGAAGAAGCACATTAAGGTCCTGGAGTGGCCTAGCCAGTCTCCAGACCTTAATCCCATAGAAAATCTGTGGAGGGAGCTGAAGGTTCGAGTTGCCAAACGTCAGCCTGGAAACCTTAATGACTTGGAGAAGATCTGCAAAGAGGAGTGGGACAAAATCCCTCCTGAGATGTGTGTAAACCTGGTGGCCAACTACAAGAAACATCTGACCTCTGTGATCGCCAACAAGGGTTTTGCCACCAAGTACTAAGTCATGTTTTGCAGAGGGGTCAAATACTTATTTCCCCTCATTAACATGCAAATCAATTTATAACATTGTTGACATGCGTTTTTCTGGATTTTTCTTGTTGTTATTCTGTCTCTCACTGTTCAAATAAACCTACCATTAAAATTATAGACTGATCATTTCTTTGTCAGTGGGCGAACGTACAAAATCAGCAGGGGATCAAATACTTTTTCCCCTCACTGAATATATTTCATTGAATCGTCCTATTGGATGAAATGATTCACTCATTAGTCAGGACGATGTTCAAACAGAGCCCGTGTGAAAAGCTTTTCATTCGTTGATTTTAGGTTCTTATTGTATTCTGAACCGTTTTTCAATCCATCACTAGTCTTTAATCTAGTGCTAGTTTTACTCTTCAAGAAGCGACTCTGGCTCGGTTCTGCAAATGACCCACAATCCTCCATGCGGTTGTTGTGTCCACCATCTCATGAGTCAGGCCACACCTAAGTACCCAAGGCTGAACGGTTACCCTTCTTGTTCACATACCACGTGAGCCTAGCTAGTACATATGGGTGGAGCTAACAACAGTGCAGAGCACAGATTGGTCAGACACCAGTCGTTACAAATAATGTCTCTGGCTGGAATCGCTTCTCTTCGGGCACACCAGAAAAACTTCAGTAGTGTAGTCTGCTAAAGTTTTCTCATATCAGACGCCTTTTTTCGGTTTCTTTCTGGAGAATTGGTCAAATCCAAAATGGCTTCCAGTTCACTTGGCTTGCAACCGTACACGATTTTAAATTGTCTGGTCAACTTTGCATTCAAACGCCTCAGCACTGGCGTGCGGGTACAGTTGAGGAAGAGAAACTTGGCGTGTTAGCTTCAGACTGGTTTCGTTTCAAAAACTTTTCATGAATACGAGTAGGAAAACCGATAACCTCCCGAGAACATCTACCTCAGAACACGCGACATGCTGCACGTGTGAAAGCGTCCTCACAACTTTCACATCGGGGTGTGGAAGTTCTTTGATCAATTACGGTTATTATCTGTCCTGACATCGGATGAATCGTCGTGAAGTGCGATACCGTGCCGACATTGAGTCAAGTGTAACTTAGCATCATAAAAACACATCAGCATTAATTGAAAAAAAAAAAACCACAAAACGTAAACAAACAAAAAAACGCACATGATCTACTAACTGTCAGATTTGTGTCGATCAAATTGAAGAGTCCAGGTGAAAAGCTACAAACTCCATTTTGAGCAGAGTTTATCCTGGAGGTGTTTGGGAATATTTTCAGGATTCTGACTACCCTACTCTGATGTGTGAGAGACAGCTAAAACCCGGCTCAACACCGGGACAAACTGGGAATCGATCGGCAGGAGTGTCCGTGTGCGTGTGCGTGTGTATTTGTTTGAGAACGTACACTGCGTGTTCTGTAATGTTATACAAAATAAACGTCCTAGTGTATGTTGGAATTTTGGGTCTTTGGTCAAATAATTCAATGTGTGTACAGCAGTCCGAGTCCACGACTGAAACTCGGTGGTGTCATAGATCGGATAAATATTATAGAAATTACGCTCTTCGCATTTAGCTGTCTCGCACGACATGAGGGTCACTTCATCGAAATCCAGTGAAGGAATTAAATGAAGCGAGCGCTCAGCTGGAACGGTTTACCTAGATCTTGACCTCTCTATAGCTTTCAGCTCCTTGCTGTCCAAGTCCTCCTTCTTGGCGTCCAAAGATTTGGCGTCCTGCAGGTTCTCGTCTCCCTCGTCCTCCGATTTGATGTCCGAGCTCACCGAAGACGCGCTCTGGCCCTGCAGTCCACTGGAGAGCGCTGCAGAGAGGGAGACGGAAACGAACGGCGTTTACCTTAAAGTTGGATGACGTTCGCTTTAAACGGACAAAGTTATTCGAGAGCACATCGTTGAAACGCGAGACAAATCAAATGGCATGCATATTGGAAAAATGGTGTGTGTCCCGCCCCCATCATTACATTGGATTTCCTTAGACATACCAACAGGAAAGACCAAACGCTTACGTGGTTTTTAACTGCTGAAATCATAACCAGCAGTACGGTTTCACTACGGAGTTTCCACTGAAGGAAATGTGCTACTAATCTGAGTGAAAACCCGCATTCAAGGTCATTTTAGCGATTTCATCGTACCCAAGGTCAAAAACTGGGAATTCAACCGATCGAAAATGAACACGAGGACCAAACCGCACGCGAGCGAGCGAGCAATGGACGTATTTAGACAGTATGTATTTTGTAATACACGTCATGTATGATTTCAGCAAAATGCCGCTAGTAAATGCCTGTAAGCGCGATGCGTTTTTGCTTGTGTGTGCACCGACTTGTGCGACAGCTTTTCGAGAGGACGGCCAATCCCTGTGGGGTACAAAAGGCCTACAGACCCCACCCCACCTCTGACTCACACACTCTTTTCGCCCAGTCTAAAAGAGGAACACTGCCCTCATTGTTCCGACATCACTGCCAGTGTCTGTGTGCATCTCGCACTGCCTCTACAACACACTGGACGATGGAGACACGAAGAAAGACTGAGAGACACATGGAAAGAAATCGAGATCGAGAGAGAGAGAGACATTGATTTTGACAGTGAGAAAGAGAAGAACGAGGGGGATGGACTAGTGTCTGCAGTGAAAAGCGACAAGCAAATAAGACACAGCTAACAATAAAAGCGGCAAAAAGAACAACGGCAACAAAAGACGGCGAAAAACATTTACGCTAGTGAATTCTTTATAGTG
>CM022769.1:2697500-2710000 GCA_012411365.1 Ameiurus melas | reverse complement strand
GCAGCTAATTAATGTTATGCCTACAACTAAACCCGTAACGCTGCGTAACCATTTCAGAACGCCGTGCTGGAGAATATCTGAACGGCTCAAATCTAAACGCGCACGATGCCGATATTGGGGAGGTTTGACGCCACTTTCTCTTTACCTGGAAGAGAAAACGGCCGTCTTGTACCGTAATGAGACGCTGTTACCGTCATGTTTTTTTAATCCATATCCTGCAAGTTATTCGCTTGGGGGTCACGATCAGCCCATTCGTGACACTTTCGTGAGAAAGTTGTAGAAGGTACACGTAGCGCTTCATACGAGAGTTAGAAATGTAAATGTGATTTAGTCTGGGGGCAAGTCGTAGCTGGCAACATGGGCTTTCGAAGTGAAGAAGCTATACTGGAACGGGACTTCTCACGTTCTGCCTCTTGTCCGATGCCGTATCGCATTCAAAGTGATTCAAACCCATCGGATGAAGTGCTAGCTCTGAATTTCGTCCAGGAAGGACACGGAAACATCTGGGGGCGTTTCCCGAGTGCACGACGAGCTTCCGCTGACAGAATCATTCATGCAGCTAAACCGAACGCTAATACCTCGGCCTCGGTAACCAGAAGAAAACATGCCAGGTCTGTTTGTTTTGTTCTTCTTCAGAAGGGGCCTTTCATTCTTTATTCATTCGCTTCGTGGGGACGTTTTAAGCCCGTTCTCTCGTTACGGTGTGGAGCGCAGTATTGTTAGAGGTTTATCTCGGGAGGTTATTTACTCTTGTAGCTTAGAAAAATACAACGAGAGGTGAAGAACAGCAGGCAATCTTTCATTTCTGTCCTTGCAGAAGAAGATTTTAATGACTGTTAAGGGCACAGAACTTATGTTAAGGAAAGTTTAAACTCCTGAGTGATGGTGTGTGTGTGTGTGTGTGTGTGTGTGTGTGTGTGAGTGTGTGAGTGTGTGTGTGAATGGAAATGATAACAGCCTTCAGCATCCCCAGATTAAGGCGAGATGAACAGCTGAGCTAGAACTCAATATACTGGAACAATCAGACTTCCTTTCACATGAACCATCAGTAGCTCCCTCTCTGCATATACTGTATGTACGTGTGTGTGTGTGTGTGTGTGTGTGTGTGTGTGTGTGTGAGAGAGAGAGGAGAAACACCCACTGCATTCAGCACACCTTCAAAACTGAACGTCCACATTTCAATACATTTTTTCCTTTTAAAGAACTCCTTTCTTTTTTTCGGGGGGATTTATTTTGTTTTTAGGTATATGTTTTAAATTTGGCTGCATTTTTCTGTCCATTCCCATGTCTTCGGCAATGGGAGAGTGTGTTCTGCGATCTGTCAGTGTGTGTGTGTGTGTGTGTGTGTGTCTCGCTCTCCCCGTTCCAGCTGCGCCCGGCTCTCAACATAACGTTCCCATGATTTCATACGCACATACACACACCCGATCTCTCGCTCTTTCTCCGCAGCTGTTGATCGGCTCGTCTCCGGGGGCGAACGGAAACAGAAAGAGGTGACTATTAGATCTAAAACAGGCGAGCGCGAGGCGAGCGGCGGAGACGGAGGACGAGCGCGACGGACTGACGGAGAAAGGAAAGAGACGGACGGAGGTCCGTCTCTAGAGCACGCGTGCGCGCGCGCTGCTTTTTCTTCACGGTCACCAGTTATTCATAACCGTATGCACGCTGGGGAGATCACGACGCAGATTAGCCTGCTCTTTCTCTCGTGCGGCCTTTTCCGAATCCGGCGCTACGCAAACCCCTGTGGACGGTTTGAGAAATGTGGTCAGCGTTTTGGCCTGGTGTTGTGTGTTGAGCGCAAGACTGAACGATACATGGCTGCATCTCTCTGTGCACCGCCGTACGGGGTGACGTAAACGATACAGAGGAAAGGACCTAGCGCTTTCAAAACACTTCAGACGGGATCTGTCTGTAATTGGTTCTCCGAGGACGATTTTGAACCGGCTTAGGCGTTTATTCCGAAAAACCAGAGCGCCTTTTAATGAGCATTACAGCGCGATTAGGCGGTAATAATGATAACTCAGATGTGAGTGTGTGAAGTCTCTTCTGTCTCATACAGATTAGCCCAAAAGAGTGATTCAAGATTAGCACGTGATACGTCACGTAGCCGTGTGTGGTAGCCACGTGTGCGCCAAATCTGAAACACAAACACAGCTGATATAAGCCGGTGTGCGTACTGGCGTGTCAGCGCGTCTCTTGATACCCAGCGCGGGAGTGTGCGAGGGCAAGGTTCCGGGAAAGTATGGTGTCTGCCCGTGTCAGTAACACGCTCGGTGAGAGTCTCGGGGTGTATTTGGAACCGTTACCCGAGTCTTACACACGGGTAAGTGAGAGAGACATCGGGGTGAAAACTAAACACACTCGAATATTCGGTACAGAGGAATTTCCACTGTAAACTCCGAGGAACAGTGTGTGTGTGTGTGTGTGGTGTGTGTGTGCCGCGCTATGGCATATCTCCTCCTTAAACTGGAAGGAAAACATCAATCTTCCACCCCTAACCCCCCTCCTCCTCCTCCACCCCAACTCCTCTTTCTCCATCTCTCCATCATGCGAGCACCTGCTGGCTGATGACCTCAGGGTCTCCAACCATGCAGAGAAACATGAAACAGCTGTTTCTTTAGAGGAGAGAGAGAGAGAGAGAGAGAGAGAGAGAGAGAGAGAGAGAGAGAGAGAGCGAACATGACGGAGGGATAGAAAAACAGCTATGTATGCAGACAGAGAGAAAGACAGCTGAGGAGAGAGAAAGATGGAAGGGAAAGAGTTGCGGATGGGAGAAAGCGCACAACCATGGAATGTCACGAGAGAGTGAGACAGAGAGATGCGGAGAGACAGCGACAGGCAGAGATTTCCAGAATTCGGGTGTCGCTGAATTTCATTGAAAATCTGTGAGCGAAAAACAAACGTAGCCTAACGCTAAAGTCACCTCTGGCGTTACACCGTGAACATCACTACCCTAGCGCGTACGTGTGAAAAAAGCGACTGGTTCTCCTGACCGGTGTTTCCGTACCGCTCCGGACATTAACCGCTAGATAAGTGAAGGGCGGCGTGGTGAGGGCTCGTCTCCGCAGTGCGCAGTGCGTTTCCTGCAGGCGAGAGCCGGATACGTAAAGGTAAATAACTGTTTACAGGGATCGAGTGAAATCCAGTTCACACACACACACACACACACACACACACACACACACACACACACACACACACACACACTTCATGTGCTTAACGGTGCCATAAATGAACATGGTGACTAATGCTTGACTGTTTTCTGTCAGGGTTCTTATAGCAGGTGTGTTCAATTCACACACACACACACACACACACACACACACACGCACAGGCACACAGGGAAACACTACCAAATAACTATACTTTTGTAGGGCCCTCCTGTCTTAGTGAGTGTTTGTAAAAAAGACAAGGCCATGTTTGTTTTTTTGGAACAGAGCGTGTGTATGTGTCTTTCTGAGGTAGTGTTGAAGTGGACGTGGAGTGCTCTCTCTCTCTCTCTCTCTCTCTCTCTCTCATCCTTTGTTCTCAGCGCTTGCCGAAAGCTTTTCATGACTTGTTTCAAGAATCAAAACCAAACTTAAATATGGGAGACATTACCAGAATCCGCCTTGATGTTTTCCTTTCAAGTCTTCTTTCTACTTTCTCTCTCTCCCTCACTCTTTCTCTCTGCTGCTTTTTCCTTTGGTCGCTTCATCTGTCTCTCCTCCTTCCACCATTCAACCCCCCCACCACCACCACCACCACCACCACCCCCGTTCATTTTTCCTTTGTTCCACCTCAGTCTGTTTGTGTCTCTGTCATGTCTTGTATTTAGTTTTGGTCTGTTGGGTGTCAGTGATGTGCAGTGGTCACACGATGGCCACGGCTGCAGCGTCCAATCGTCCTCGAGATTTACCCACAATCCCTCATGCCAACATGTCCAAATGTCCAGATACAGAGAGAACGGGTAGGCGGGAAGGTGGAGGAAGGGGGGGGGGGTAACAGCTGACTCGAATACCAGCTCAGCAGTCAGTATGAAACTGGAAAAAATGAGTAACTGAGAAGACAGAGGTTGGAAGGAGAAGGGAAGGGAAGGAGGGAGGATTACAGGGTGGATGAAATAAATAAATAAAATCCGATTAAAAATAGACGAGCGGTGAAACGGCTATAGGTGGAAAGATGAAAAGACAAAGAAATAGAAAAAACAAGACAGAGAGAGATAAAAAAAAAAAGACCTTTTTTGGATTTCTGAACCAGTTTCACACACATGGTAATAGTCAGACCTCGTGTTCTGTGTGATGCCCTGGCAGTGTGTATGTTTCAGCTTTCTTTCCTTCATCCTGTCTCGAAATCTGTCCATCTTTGCATTTCTCTCCAGGACTTCACTTTCAGAGTGTCACGAGGAGACGGAAGTCCCAAATGACGTACTATACACGCCACACTTACACTATGCACTATGTACTCCGCCTGGCGAGTGTATAGCGCACGGCCGATGGCACGCTCTCGGTGTTTTACTCACCGGAAGGATACGTCGTTTCCCGGTCGAGGGCAAATGACATCCAACGCATGTAATGCAATGGCACTAGCGAAAGGGCGATCGGATGGTGCGGAAGCGTGAGATTTGGGAGTGTTAGAACACTGCCTCTATGAGCTCTGTGAGTTTTTGGGTAAACACACACACACACACACACACGCCTACACACAGAGCAGTTGTGGGCTCTTACCATGAGTGAGTGTCTGTTGGACGGGAGCAGGCCGGTGCCGTAGCTGGTGCTCAGCGTGCCCATGGCTCCGTTGTGGGTGTGTGAGTGCGAGTGCGTGTGTGAATGCGAGTGCGTGTGTGATGGCGTGATGAGGCTGTGCAGGTCCCCGTGTCCAACCGCGTGCCTCTGAAGGACGTGAATCGCATCATCCAGTCTCTCCAGACGATCCTCTATACGATTTTGCTACAGAGATCGAGTGAGAGAGAGAGAGAGAGAGAGAGAGAGAGAGAGAGAGATTATATAACCATTATGTTCAGTCTGTTACTAACTGTCTTCACATACTAGTTTTGTTGTAAGTAAAACTGTGAGTTGTCTCATAATATATACATATATATATATATATATACACACACACACACACAGACGGGTGGAGCTCAGAGGCCTCCAGAAGGTGTACTGCATGACACAGTTAATCCATTAGCATCCTACCATGCCCTGTGGTATGTTTAAAATGCTGAGCAGGCAAAGTTTTTTGTTTTTATTTTTATCCCCAACTGGAGAAAAGCATTATCTTTCACACACACACACACATATATATATATATATATATATATATATATATATATATATAAATGCTCACAGACGCCCGATTCGACACGGCTTCCTATTCACTATACGAACTCACTACATAGAGTTATAACACAGCGCTATTACAGACCCTAGACAGCGCCCTATTTCACGCGGCTAAATGAACAGCGATCGCTTTACTCGGCGAGTTACGACGTATAGTGCCAACCTGTACATCCTTGTTGTCTTGTAACGACGTTTCAAGAGGCGCATTTTAACACCAGCTACAATCGAAGCATGTCCACTCTTAAGGCCGCTTGCCTAGCGTTAAAGTAGGACGACAGACGTTCTGCCACTCTCGAGTAAACGGGTGAGTGAGGTAAACAAGCAACAGCACCACTGCATGCTGTCACTGTCTTACCAGTGAGTGAATAGGAGGCTCGTAGTTTGGGGATGAGGCTCCCTGACCATTTCTGGACCAGACGGCGGAACTTGCAGCTATACGGCGAGAGAGAGAGAGAGAGAGAGAACATCTGTTATTTTAATATTATTATGACATATTACACAGTTTGGCTCTAGTGAACTATTTCTTGTAACATGAGCGTGATCTTTACCGGATCTTATCCGTGTAAAATCTCGGGACTTTAACATCCTCACGGTCTCACTTACAGAACAAACGATAATTAAAAACATTTTTTTTTTTAATAAAAATGACTGAAAGTGTTTGAATTTGGCCGAGGTGTGAAAGCTGACATATGGATGCAGAGTCGACGTGATAAAGGGTGACAGGAACAGATTTGGTACGAACGACGATGAAGAGTGTGTGTTCCAGTCCCTCTGACCCTGTGTGTGTGTGTGTTCCAGTCCCTCTTGTGATGACGAAGCTCCACAGAATATTCCGAATGACAGCAGGTGATGGCGCCATACAACGATCGACGTTTTCTTTCGCATGGCTTCTTAGAAAACATTTCTAATGGATTTAAAGTCTAACGTACTGATATACAGTCGAAAAGAAATGACAATTCTGCTGTTTGTCGGGTTTCTTTGGCAGTATGCTCACTCCCCCTCTCTCTCTCTTTCTCTCTCTCTCTCTCACACACACACACGGTAGCAGCAGGCGAAGTTCGCATCTGCAGTTGCAGAAAACAGTAATTGGCACAGAGGAGGGGGCACAACAGCTGGATCTGTGTTTGTGTGTGTGAGAGAGAGAGAGAGAGAGAGAGAGAGAGAGAGATCGTGAGGATGTTGCTGGGAAACAGGTCGCCATTGAGCCGTCTTTCAGACCTGATGAGCGGAGCAGAAAATCTTGGCACAGAGTTCGGCGGCCATCTTGTTTGCATGCCAAACTCAGCGTTGGCGCAAACAGCTGCCTCTCGTTCTCTTCCTTTGTCTCGCCATCCCTCTTCCTCTCTCTTCCCTTTCCTTATCTGTCTCACTCCGCCTGTATATTTCTCTCCTCGAGGCTTTCAACACGCGAACCACTTTCAATGACTCTATTATTGCAGCCCTGAGAGATCACGGGAAGTGGGGGGCGTGTTCGGGGTACGAAATGCCCGCGCACACAAAAAATTATACAGCCGAACGCAAAAGTTTGCAACCCCACGATCTAAACCGTGTGTAAACTGTTCTGTTACGCGATAGAAAAAGAGACGGACGATAAGAGGCTCGAAACGAAACGTTGTGCCGTCTCGGCAACACGAAGCAAAAATCACGAGTAAAAATAGTCTGGAGCATTTTTGCTAAAACCCCGCTCTGTCTCCAGACCTGATCTGAAGAAGCAAATGTGTAACATCTGGTAGAGTTTGAACAGACATGTCACGAATGGACAAAGACTGGCCACGCAGAGTTAGAACAGATCGGCGGTGCGGCGAATGCGAATATTTCACAAGTGAGAGGATCCCGCTCAGATAGAAGGGTTTAGAGACTCATCTCGGGACATAGTTGTGCACTTAGGCAAACGTTTCGACTCAGTGCTTGTAGGCCTGACAGAATCTAGCAGAATTAGTCGTACTGGATCCGTCGAGCTCTAATCAGTTGCATGACTGGAGATATTTTCTTTCAACTGGATAATCGATCTCTGGATCCAAACATGCGCCGGATTTGTCCACATGCGTACGGACGAGGACTTTATCAATCTGGAGTTAGAACAGAAACGCACACTCGTGTACTCCGATGAGGTTCGCATCGGAGTCCGGTTCCTCTCAAGCTTTCAGATCATCTCAGGAGGGCGAGTTTTTCCTCAGCACCGTCACCACCGTCGCGCTCAATCGCCATAAATCCACACGCTTAAAATCGCCATCGTGTGTTTGGATGGTTTCCGTTTTTGTAATACAAATGCAATCGAATGGGACGGAATGTACACGCTCGTGTAGTGTTTGGGCGTTCTGCCGAGCGCAAAGCCTCTTTACCTGTGAGTGAGGGTGGAGATCCCACTGGGGTGGAGGGGTTTGAGGAGAAACTGTTGTTGGTGTGATCAGGAGAGTAGATCTGGAATGATAACACATATCCATGAGGCGTAAGAACGCACGCACGCACACACGCACAATGACGTGTGAACACTCAGTCCTAATGTTACCTAATGAGCTAAGAACACACTAATTAGTATGGATGTAAAAATGTAAGATGGATCTGTAGTGATGTTAACACCACATGACCCACAATCCATCATGCTGATCCATATCTATGGGAAGTGCACAGTGTGTGTGTGTGTGTGTGTGTGTGTGTGTGTGCTTGCTGTATCTACGAAACGTGTAGTATTAACTGCTTAACGTGACATGACGTCGACGCTCCTCACCAGGGGGGAAATGTTGATATTTACGTCCGCGCTGTCGCTACGTCGTATTGTGTCCTAGCTAGCTAGACCAGCAGTCTCTGTGATTAGCTAGCTCGCGGACACCGCGATGATGGTGAGACGACCGTGATGGCGTTTACGTAAGCCTATATATATATCACAGAGGGTTTTTAGATTTTATTTTTGGGAGGTGATCCTCTGCCAGTGTCAAGAACTTGCTTTTTAAACGGATTCTACATCTTCCTCGCGGTACATGTCTGGTTAGGATTCGGTGTGAGACGGCTGGGTGGACCTGCATGTGTACGCGTCGAGTGTCTGTGTTTAGCCACTCACCGAAGCCAGGGCCTTTCCTAATGCGTCTCCAGTCTGTGAGCTGCTTCCTGCTCCGCTTGGCGCTCGATTCGCTTCAAAAGAAGAAGAAGAAGAAGAAGTTAAGAGTGCTTTCTCACTACTATGTCCATTGTCTCCCACGTTAACATTCTCAGCCTCCACACGTTCTCTTCACTTCTTGTGATGGGATCGAATCAGGTATTAAACCGTAGTCCCGATTCACTCAGACGCCATTTAGGGGTCACTCCCAGTCGGTTTTGAAACGGCCTCCATCGTTCTGTATATGTGAAAGAGCTCTTACATTTACATATATAACGAATATCATGTTCTCTTTATATACTGTACGCTCCTATACAATTTTCAGCTTTCACTTTACTTCAAGTGAACTGTGTGTGTGTGTGAGGCTGAAATTTGACCTTGTTTCTCGTTTCTCCAAAGCTAGCTTACTTCATATAATACTCTCTCTCACACACACACACACACACACCTCAGCTTGAAGTTAACTAAAGAAAAAAAATCCAACAAGTTTAAACCCATAAAATGTCTGCAAACGCGATTAGCAACCCACCTGCAGGCACTAATGCGGAACATATGAACACCCGTATATCCAGACAGACACACACACACACACACACACACACACACACACCCCAAAGCTTTATATACATCGAAATGTTTCAGCATCACAAAGTTTTTCTTTAGCATAACATTTATACATACATACATAAAAAAAATTAATAAATTTTATTTATATATATATATATATATATATATATATATATATATATATATATATATGGGTTTATATATATATATATATATATATATATAATTTATTAATTTTTTATATGTATGTATGTATAAATGTATATATATGGGTAGAATTTATTTAAAAATATATCTTTTCACTTTCAAAACGACTTTCATTTTTAACAAAGAAATACAAAAGTATAAAATTACACTTTTAATAGAAGTGCAAAGAACCGCCTGTTCCCTGTACATGTGAAAATAAATGAAAAAGATCATTAATGTTGAATTTAACTGCGTTTCTACACACACACACACACACACACACAAAAAAGATTCCTACATCATGCTATAAGCGAATTGTCATTAAATATCAACACGTAGGCCAATCAGAGCACGGCGGGAGGCTCTAACGCACGCAGCTGCCATTTCCCCCCCTTGTTTCTCGACGGAAAACCTACTGTTTACCGTAATATATTTGAAAACATAAACACGCGTGAACGTACAGTTCTGAACTGATATAAGATCGGTTTATTGACGCTATTATGAACGCCCCTGAGTAGAAGGATTAGGATAAAGATGACATTTCAAATACAGGTATGGTAGTCGTCTGGTTCAGTTCCTGTACTTCGACAGACACGTCGAGGAGATCTGATGATAACATCACAGCCCAGGACTTTGACTTGAAACCCACGGGGAGAAGAAGGAGGGACAGACTGAGGAGCAGTTGGAGGAAAAGACATCATCAAAGAGTTGGAAAAGATCTGGCCTTAACTGGAACAGCATGGTGGGAAAAGTTCAAAACAGGGCATACTGGAGAGCATTTACAGATAGCGCTCCATTCTGCTGCGCACACGGTCTTTAAGCGCGGCGTTTATTTATTAGCACGGGTACTCTTTGACTGTACACGGAGCTCGCGCGGGACATTCTCAGACGTCACGATGGAGAGCGGAGGTAGTGCCTGTGGCGTTAAATGACGTAACTCGTTTCCAAACCCGATTACGTCGACCCGCTCGAACTATTTCAACTCGGATCAGGTCGGTCTGCGAAAGGAAATCCGGATGTTCTGGGTCGATACATGTGGATCGGTGGAATGCGGTAACTTTGGCACTGTATTGCACATCAGGATAAATAATACAGACATGAGCCTCGTTACTCAATTAACATAATGGGGAAAAAAAAGTGTATTTGCGTGTGTCCGCGTGTCTCTGTCCATATGTGTTTGATAAAAAAGTAAACATGCGTCTTTTGTATATATATATTTTTTTCTCCAGGTCCTCTATCCAGATGGGCAAAATTGGAATCAGTTATATTGTGGCTTGGTGTGACCTGATACTGAACTCACAATCTTGACATGCTTTTTATTTTTTAGTTTTAAACCTCTCTCTTTGTCTAACATGTACACACACACACACACACACACACACACAGTAAGGACCTGCAGCATCTATTGACTATGTCACAGGAAATAGCAATAATGCCTGAAGAACCATTTGTGGGATGGACGCTCACATAACACACCAGGATTCATCTTCATCGACGTCATAAATTTCAGCAGGTCTTCTCACAAAAAACTGTGGCAATATCTTTTACAAAATAAAGAAAGAAAGAAAGAAACCAATAGCATGAAGTGTCTGTTTTTCTTCAATGAGCGTAATGGCGTCACAGTCCGATCTAAAAGCGATCGTGTTTACCTTTCTCATAACCGAAGGTTGCCCAGCTGTATCTGATCACAGCACATCAAAACTGGATTAGTCATCATGTCTACGTTATCGACTCGCATCACACGTTTCTCTCTGACCACACGGCGACAGCAGCAGTTCTATCCGCACTTCCTGTGCGTTCTTCTTCTCCAGTGCCTGCAGTTCACCCTCCGAACGTGTCTTGAGTCTTGATCGTCGGCAAACATCTACCCGCGATCGACCCGAACCCCTGACAATCAATCAATGCCACCATACACGACGCGGTCTGATCCGTTTTTGCGTTCACGTTCTCCGACCGCGCTTCGAAAGCTGAAAGTGTATAATCTTACCCATGACGCTGTCTGTTCCGTTCGTGGTCGCCGTGCAGGAGGCCGCGCTGTAGTGATTTGTGCCGTTGTTGCGATGGAAAGTGGACATCGGAGGAAGACTGGGATTGATCTCAGCTGAGGAGTGTGACGGGTAGCTCTGAGGAATGACGGTAGCGAGGATGGTTAATCACAGCGGACTTGCTTTCACGCGTTCTGACATTTACGCGACACTGTTCGTGCCGGATCGTTCGTTTACGGGTTGTCCGTGGTCTTTCGCGATACACTGGAAGAGAACGCTTAGCTGCTTTATAACTAAAACCGAGAGAGTTTTATCTCCCGGTCCTGTCAGTGGCTGCAGTAAGACGACTGTCGTCCGAGCATCTGCTTAAGACGAGAGCAAGGAACCTGAAATAAATGTTCTACTCTGTAGCTAAATCCTCAAAGGCTGTTAAAAAATACAAGAACAAAAAAACAAACAAACAAACAAAAAAAAACAACATATGGCCAACTGAAAAAAATAAAAATAAATAAATAAATATATATAGATATAGACGACAATTCTAAATATCTATAAAGAAAATAGTGTAATCATTGTATTTAAAATCAAAGCAAAAAAAAATCTACATAACATTTAACTGTAATTTAATTGTCATCCTAATTTTATTTTTTAAATCTGATATAGTTTTATAAACATCAAGTGCTGTCAAAATATCTATATCCGCCCATAAAAAAACATTACTAAAAAAAAACCAAAAAAAACCTCTTCAAATGACGTTATAACTATTACAAACAAATTAATAAATAAAAAAATTCCATGTTGGTTATACCTTTTTGCAGCATAGCTATACATTTCACCAGAGACAGGAACAGGAAACAGGAAATAAACAACAACAACAACAACAACAACAGCGACTGCTTATGATCCTCGGGACATAAAGGTTCTGCTATTTTTTTTTTTTTAAATGAACACGTTTATTCTTGACTAAATGAATCTATTCGCATTGAATGCGATCAGTTCATACATTCATGCGCTTGGCTGGTGTTTCCGTTTAATTCACTAGATCAATAAACTATCTATCTACCTGTCTCTCTATCTATCTATCTATCTATCTATCTATCTATCTATCTATCTATCTATCTATCTATCTATCTATCTATCTATCTATCTATCTATCTATCTATCTGTCTGTCTATCTATCTATCTATCTATCTATCTATCTATTCATTCTTTCTTTTTTTATTTTTCCTGTCTCTATTCATCTATCTATCTATCTATCTATTCATCATCTATCTATCTATCTATCTATCTATCTATCTATCTATCTGTCTATCTGTCTGTCTGTCTCTCTATCTGACTGTCTGTCTATCT
>CM022769.1:2672500-2690000 GCA_012411365.1 Ameiurus melas | reverse complement strand
AGACATTTATCACGTAGAGAGAGTGAGGCGATCTGTCTGACAGGAAGAGTGAGGTGTTATGACTGACAGGAAGAGTGAGGTGTTATGACTGACAGGAAGAGTGAGGCGAGCTGACTGACAGGAAGAGTGAGGTGTTATGACTGACAGTAAGAGTGAGGCGAGCTGACTGACAGGAAGAGTGAGGTGTTATGACTGACAGTAAGAGTGAGGTGTTATGACTGACAGGAAGAGTGAGGCGAGCTGACTGACAGTAAGAGTGAGGTGTTATGACTGACAGGAAGAGTGAGGCGAGCTGACTGACAGGAAGAGTGAGGTGTTATGACTGAAAGGAAGAGTGAAGTGTTACGACTGACAGGAAGAGTGAGGTGTTTTGACTGACAGGAAGAGTGAGGTGTTTTGACTGACAGGAAGAGTGAGGTGTTATGACTGACAGTAAGAGTGAGGCGAGCTGACTGACAGGAAGAGTGAGGTGTTATGACTGACAGTAAGAGTGAGGTGTTATGACTGACAGGAAGAGTGAGGCGAGCTGACTGACAGGAAGAGTGAGGTGTTATGACTGAAAGGAAGAGTGAAGTGTTACGACTGACAGGAAGAGTGAGGTGTTTTGACTGACAGGAAGAGTGAGGTGTTTTGACTGACAGGAAGAGTGAGGTGTTATGACTGAAAGGAAGAGTGAGGTGTTTTGACTGACAGGAAGAGTGAGGAGAGCTGACTGACAGGAAGAGTGAGGTGTTATGACTGACAGGAAGAGTGAGGTGTTATGACTGACAGGAAGAGTGAGGAGAGCTGACTGACAGGAAGAGTGAGGTGTTTTGACTGACAGGAAGAGTGAGGAGAGCTGACTGACAGGAAGAGTGAGGTGTTATGACTGACAGGAAGAGTGAGGTGTTATGACTGAAAGGAAGAGTGAAGTGTTACGACTGACAGGAAGAGTGAGGAGAGCTGACTGACAGGAAGAGTGAGGCGTTATGACTGAAAGGAAGAGTGAGGTGTTATGACTGACAGGAAGAGTGAGGTGTTATGACTGACAGGAAGAGTGAGGCGTTATGACTGACAGGAAGAGTGAGGCGAGCTGACTGACAGGAAGAGTGAGGCGTTATGACTGACAGGAAGAGTGAGGCGAGCTGACTGACAGGAAGAGTGAGGTGTTATGACTGACAGGAAGAGTGAGGTGTTATGACTGACAGGAAGAGTGAGGTGTTTTGACTGACAGGAAGAGTGAGGAGAGCTGACTGACAGGAAGAGTGAGGTGTTTTGACTGACAGGAAGAGTGAGGCGAGCTGACTGACAGGAAGAGTGAGGTGTTTTGACTGACAGGAAGAGTGAGGTGTTTTGACTGACAGGAAGAGTGAGGTGTTATGACTGAAAGGAAGAGTGAAGTGTTACGACTGACAGGAAGAGTGAGGTGTTTTGACTGACAGGAAGAGTGAGGTGTTTTGACTGACAGGAAGAGTGAGGTGTTATGACTGACAGGAAGAGTGAGGAGAGCTGACTGACAGGAAGAGTGAGGTGTTTTGACTGACAGGAAGAGTGAGGTGTTATGACTGACTGGAAGAGTGAGGAGAGCTGACTGACAGGAAGAGTGAGGAGAGCTGACTGAAAGGAAGAGTGAGGTGTTTTGACTGACAGGAAGAGTGAGGTGTTATGACTGACAGGAAGAGTGAGGAGAGCTGACTGACAGGAAGAGTGAGGTGTTATGACTGACAGGAAGAGTGAGGTGTTATGACTGAAAGGAAGAGTGAAGTGTTACGACTGACAGGAAGAGTGAGGTGTTTTGACTGACAGGAAGAGTGAGGTGTTATGACTGACAGGAAGAGTGAGGAGAGCTGACTGACAGGAAGAGTGAGGTGTTTTGACTGACAGGAAGAGTGAGGTGTTATGACTGACAGGAAGAGTGAGGCGTTATGACTGACAGGAAGAGTGAGGCGTTATGACTGACAGGAAGAGTGAGGTGTTATGACTGACAGGAAGAGTGAGGTGTTATGACTGACAGGAAGAGTGAGGCGTTATGACTGACAGGAAGAGTGAGGCGTTATGACTGACAGGAAGAGTGAGGCGTTATGACTGACAGGAAGAGTGAGGCGTTATGACTGACAGGAAGAGTGAGGCGTTATGACTGACAGGAAGAGTGAGGCGTTATGACTGACAGGAAGAGTGAGGCGTTATGACTGACAGGAAGAGTGAGGCGTTATGACTGACAGGAAGAGTTTCCATGTTTACCGAGACCCCATCGGAGATACGCTGCGTTTCATTATCTGAATTTCTGCTCAGTTTTTGTACAGGAACATGCCAGACGTATGGTTTGATTGTTTTGAATACTATTACGTCTTTAATATTTATGCACACTCACACACACACACACACACACTCACACACACACACACACACACACAGTATTCTCTATTAGCTTCCTAAAATATACGTCGCATTATCCATTATCCACACGACACAATCCAAAAATATGACTGTGACAGACGGGCGAAATTCGAACCCGGGATGTACGACATCGAACAGAGTGAGAAATGCGGATTTCTAATGGACTACAAAAAAGAAAAGAAAAGAAAAGAAAAGAAAGAGGGCTGTTAAGAACGAGGACGGGATGGAGGGATGAAGGCGCAGCTGCATGTCCAAACGCGGCCCAATTTGAGCTTGTTTACACGGCTTTCTGCAAATGAATTCAAGATGGTGAAGGAGCTCAGGGGGGAAAAAGAGAGGCAGAGCTAATCGCGTTCTGATCAAACACACACAACCCAACAATTTTCAGCTTCTAATTATCCGTAACTCCGATGAAATAAAGCCTCGGAAAAAACGAGGACGCGTACGGTTAGGGGCCCGACAACCGGCGCTCACCGAATCCGCTCGAGCCGAATCTCGTCCGCATCGCTCACGTCGATTCCTTCCGATTCCGATAACGACATGTGTCTGCTCGTAGCGCGGTCTTAAAGGCTTTCCAAACGACTAACGGCTCACACGGACTCCTCGTCGTCTTCCCGTAGCGATAAGGACACGCTTTTCCGCGATCTTGGCTGAACGCGCGTCGCGATGACATCATCACCTTCGCTTGTCTTTCCTCACGTGGAAGTCGCTTTGGATGAAAGCGTCTGCTGGATGAATGCGGGTCACATGTCGCCAAACGCAAAGCACCTGACGCGTCTCGGCCCCGGGTCTGCGGAAAATCTGCGGCCGTTTCCGACGGCGGCGAGCGGCCGCGAGTATCGCGGCGTTCGAAAGCTCTTGAGTTCGAGTTCGTACGGCATTCTATAAGCGGATCGTAATACACACACGTGAGGATTCACGCTGCGCCTGTCGAAATTCGGTGGGAACGGCTTCCTATAGGACATCGCTATAATGTTCAGATACGTGACGTGGAGGAAACTTTAACCCGTGTGTGCGCGTGTTGCCATGGAGACAGGAACTCTGGGTAATGGGAAAGCTCGTCAGGTTTAACGGGTCTGCAGCACAGATGGCGTTGAGAATAACACACACCAAAAAAAATATGGGGGGGGGGGGTGCTGTTTAAATAATCAGCGCTGCTTTCTTCCTCACACAATCTAGTGCTCGAACCCTCGTCTTCCTCTCCTCTCTCTCCATCCCTCACCTTTTCCCTCCATCCCTCACACTGGGAACTGGAAGGTAGCAAGAGCTCCTCTGTGCTCTTATGCAAAACTGGGAGCACACACACACACACACACACACGTACACACACACACACAACACACACACTCTGGCAGCTCAGAAATGACAGCCTGTATTAAAGTAAGTGTGTATATGTGTGTGTGCCATGAATAACCAGGTAACACACATGCAAACAAGTGTACTCTCAAGAACCCACTATGATGACAGATGCGAGAGAGAGAGAGAGAGAGAGAGAGAGAGAGAGAGAGAGAGAGAGAGAGAGAGACTTTGTGTCGTAAAGACATTGTCTCTCATGTCTTCATCTTCCTTCTCAGACCCCTTCCTCCTTTCATTATTTTACTATTTTGTGTGTGTGTGTGAGTGTGTGTGAGTGTGTGTGTGAGTGTGTGTGTGAGTGTTTGTGAGAGTGTGTGTGTGTGTGTGTGTGTGCGCTTGGGAAAAATGTTCACTATTGTTGTCTTAAGATATTTATCTGATTATGATGATATTTTTCACCCCCTAGTGGAAATTGGAGGAAATTGGTTTGACATTGTTACAGGACACACACACACACACAACACACACACACACACACAATTTCATGAGACCTGTGATTATTTACCATGACAGAGATTACTTTAGCTGTAAAGTGAGTTCCTGGACTCTCTCTCACTCACTCTCTCTGTGTGTTGGAGAGAGAGAGAGAGAGAGAGAGAGAGAGAGAGAGAGAGAGAGAGAGAGAGAGAGAAATTTAGCCAGGTTATTAATGCCATACCTTATGTTGGGCCTGGAAGAACGAATTCAATTTTCCCTACAGAGTCATTTCAAAGAGAGAGAGAGAGAGAGAGAGAAAAAAAAAAAAAAAAAAAAAAAAAAAAAAGAGAAGAGAGAGAGAGAGAGAGAGAGAGAGAGAGATCTCTCTGCACATCTCTCTCTGCATTAAAACTGTCTTCTGTGTATTAATGCATTCATAAAGACCTTTCTGTAGTGCTCAAAATAAAGTGATAGTTCTCAGCCTCTAGCCACAGGAGGGGAGTCTTCCACCATCACCTCCAGTCTCCATCCTCATATCCATCTCCACCATCACTTCCAGTCTCCATCCTCATATCCATCTCCACCATCACCTCCAGTCTCCATCCTCATATATATCTCCACCATCACCTCCAGTCTCCATCCTCATATCCATCTCCACCATCACCTCCAGTCTCCATCCTCATATATATCTCCACCATCACCTCCAGTCTCCATCCTCATATCCATCTCCACCATCACCTCCAGTCTCCATCCTCATATCCATCTCCACCATCACCTCCAGTCTCCATCCTCATATCCATCTCCACCATCACCTCCAGTCTCCATCCTCATATATATCTCCACCATCACCTCCAGTCTCCATCCTCATATACATCTCCACCATCACCTCCAGTCTCCACCCTCATATATATCTCCACCATCACCTCCAATCTCCATCCTCATATCCATCTCCACCATCACCTCCAGTCTCCATCCTCATATCCATCTCCACCATCACCTCCAGTCTCCATCCTCATATATATCTCCACCATCACCTCCAGTCTCCATCCTCATATACATCTCCACCATCACCTCCAGTCTCCACCCTCATATATATCTCCACCATCACCTCCAATCTCCATCCTCATATCCATCGCCACCATCACCTCCAGTCTCCACCCTCATATCCATCTCCACCATCACCTCCAGTCTCCATCCTCATATCCATCGCCACCATCACCTCCATTCTCCATCCTCATATCCATCTCCACCATCACCTCCAGTCTCCTTCCTCATATCCATCTCCACCATCACCTCCAGTCTCCATCCTCATATATATCTCCACCATCACCTCCAGTCTCCATCCTCATATCCATCTCCACCATCACCTCCAGTCTCCATCCTCATATCCATCGCCACCATCACCTCCATTCTCCATCCTCATATCCATCTCCACCATCACCTCCAGTCTCCTTCCTCATATCCATCTCCACCATCACCTCCAGTCTCCATCCTCATATATATCTCCACCATCACCCCAGTCTACTCCTCATATCCATCTCCACCATCACCAATCTCCATCCTTATATCCATCTCCACCATCACCTCCAGTCTCCATCCTTATATCCATCTCCACCATCACCTCCAGTCTCCATCCTCATATCCATCTCCACCATCACCTCCAGTCTCCATCCTCATATATATCTCCACCTTCACCTCCAGTCTCCATCCTCATATCCATCTCCACCATCACCTCCAGTCTCCACCCTCATATATATCTCCACCATCACCTCCAGTCTCCATCCTCATATCCATCTCCACCATCACCTCCAGTCTCCATCCTCATATCCATCTCCACCATCACCTCCAGTCTCCATCCTCATATCCATCTCCACCATCACCTCCAGTCTCCACCCTCATATATATCTCCACCATCACCTCCAATCTCCATCCTCATATCCATCTCCACCATCACCTCCAGTCTCCATCCTCATATCCATCGCCACCATCACCTCCATTCTCCATCCTCATATCCATCTCCACCATCACCTCCAGTCTCCATCCTCATATCCATCTCCACCATCACCTCCAGTCTCCATCCTCATATCCATCTCCACCATCACCTCCAGTCTCCATCCCAATCATCGCCACCATCACCTCCATTCTCCATCCTCATATCCATCTCCACCATCACCTCCAGTCTCCATCCTCATATCCATCTCCACCATCACCTCCAGTCTCCATCCTCATATCCATCTCCACCATCACCTCCAGTCTCCATCCTCATATCCATCTCCACCATCACCTCCAGTCTCCATCCTCATATCCATCGCCACCATCACCTCCATTCTCCATCCTCATATCCATCTCCACCATCACCTCCAGTCTCCATCCTCATATCCATCTCCACCATCACCTCCAGTCTCCATCCTCATATCCATCTCCACCATCACCTCCAGTCTCCATCCTCATATCCATCTCCACCATCACCTCCAGTCTCCATCCTCATATCCATCTCCACCATCACCTCCAGTCTCCATCCTCATATCCATCTCCACCATCACCTCCAGTCTCCATCCTCATATATATCTCCACCATCACCTCCAGTCTCCATCCTCATATATATCTCCACCATCACCTCCAGTCTCCATCCTCATATCCATCTCCACAATCACCTCCAGTCTCCATCCTCATATCCATCTCCACCATCACCTCCAATCTCCATCCTTATATCCATCTCCACCATCACTTCCAGTCTCCATCCTCATATCCATCTCCACCATCACCTCCAGTCTCCATCCTCATATCCATCTCCACCATCACCTCCAGTCTCCATCCTCATATCCATCTCCACCATCACCTCCAATCTCCATCCTTATATCCATCTCCACCATCACTTCCAGTCTCCATCCTCATATCCATCTCCACCATCACCTCCAGTCTCCATCCTCATATCCACCTTTATCTTCACCTCCAGTTTCCATCCTCACATCCGTCTTCACTTTTCACCCCCATCCTCATTGTCACATCATCACCCCTGCCCTCCGTCTGACCACCATCTCTATCGTTATTCACATGTATCGTACTCGGCGGCGTACGATCGAGAAGGGATATTACTGAGCGCGTGAAGCGTCAGTCGGTTTCTTCCTCTCCAACTCGGCCCGTCTTCCTATTACCGCTTTATTCCTTTCTCTTTTCCGAATGTCTCGTTCGAATCCTGTTTATTCTTAATCATACTCGTACGTGTCGCGCAAACAGGAACAACGACGCCACTACAAATGGAGAGACAGGACAAAAATAAACTCGGCGAGGGAGAAAGGGGGAAAAAAAGAAAAGAAAAAGAAAAGAAAAGAAAAGCAGAAGACTGGTTTAAGGAGGCAATTCTCCATGCTGTCAGATCCGACAGTGTGTAATATTTGCAAAGGAGTTAGTGAAGGCAGAACGACAGGAAATAAAAACCACTCTATTAGGAGGGAGGCGGTAATTAGAGAATGAAAATGCAGGTATTATTCCCATATTTCCACAGGTGACAGATCTTCACTTCGCTTCTTCTTTTATTATTTTCCCTCTGCCTTTCAGGTAGTGAGATTTTGGCAAGTGTGCGCAGTGTTTTCCTCTTTGAGTTTAATCTAATTACTGCCATATGTGTGAGGCTGCCAGAGTCACTTACAATTTGCTCTGTCTCACTAACACACACACACACACACACACACACACACACACACACACACACACACACACACACTGTTGGTCAGCGTTCAATCGAACATTGTATGAGGTCTGCATTACAATATATTATATCTGTAAACCTAGTAATCACACACTCACACACACACACACACACACACACACACGCACACGACGGGTCTGTTCGCTCAGATAGAACGGTAGGTGTAGTGGAGAGAAATATCCTAGCTTACTCCTCATTTCGGATGAATTATTATACATTTAAAAAAAAAAAAATGTCACAGAATAATTAAAAATATACCACATAAAGTACAGTATATTATTATCGTTATTAAAATATGAGATTTCTGACCTTTGGAATGATGCAGATGAATAAAAGAACACAAGATGAATTGATCAGAGAGGTACAATCAGTGTGTGTGTGTGTGTGTGTGTGTGTGTGTGTGTATGTTTAAATTGCCAATATGTTGCGTACAGTCTTGTAAAAAATGAACACGGTGTGTATAAATGGGATAAATAGGCTGTGTGTGTGTGTGTGTGTGTGTGAGAGAGAGAGTGAGAGAGAGAGAGAGAGACATGCTCTTGACCCACAGGAAATACACAGAGAGAACTAGGCGGCAAGATGGCTGCCGTCCAAGCCCGTCACTATGGTGATATACTAAAGGAGCTTTTCATGGGGCAGATGGGTATTCTGTAAGCGGATTGGTCCGAACGCTGTCGCTAACGAGGCGGTCACGTGACCGAAAACCGCTCCGACAGTGCTTGCCGTGATTGGCCGAGACGCGCCCCCGACGTGCGGCAGGCGCATGACGCGAAAGTCACGTTACGTTTCCCGACTCGTGCGGTGTCCAAAACAGTGCCTGGCCCCCTGCTCGCTGCGCCGTGAATCCTCTCCGGAACGAACAGAACGAGTGGGTTCGCAGCGACACTACGCTGCTCGTACACCGTTCTGTGGTTGTACGGTCACATCGACACCGGCGCAAAAACACCTCACGGTCCGAGCGTGGACGTGCCCAGGGATTACACTGGGATTTTTTTTTCGTACGAAACATGCGTCATTACACCGAATATTCACGAGATCTGTGAATTCGAGTATTAGAAACGAGTCCCATTTCCATTAGATCACGTTACTCCACTAAACCGTTCACATAAACTCGGCCGTACTCATATACACGCGCCACCTGTTGTCCTCGGCACCTCGCGCAGCATTATGGGTAGCAGGCCGACACTGACCTACGACCTCGGAACCACAGCGCGACGGCGTGTAGTGACTTCGGGTGTAGCTTGAAACGCAGTCGGACGGCGCACTGTTCGGGAGACACGGAGCCAAATCAATTTTCAAAGGATTAGCAGCGGAGATGAGAGGAAATCTGGAATGGTTTAAGCAAGGCTGCAGACAGACCTTTGGAAGTGCTACCTTGGGAGAGAGGGAACAGAGAGAGGGGCGAGAGGAGGAGGAGGAGGAGGAGGAGGAGCAGTGGAACGACACAAACTCGCTCTCGTTATCCTTCGCCGTCGGTTGATCTGTGCGAAATCCTTCTTGGACACAAACGCGGCTAATCGCGATGACTACGGAAGATATGAAGACGAGAGAGAGAATAAGAAAAAAGGAAGACAACCATGGCGAGATGACTGTGTGTGTGTGTGTGTGTGTGTGTGTGTGTGTGTGTCTGAACCTGCTTAGTTGTTGCGGAGCTGGTGAGATGCCAACTGGCTCTCTGACAGTCCATTAATTGCCTCCATAAATAATCAATTGATGGGAGTAATTAAGGGAGATCTCAAAGTTTTAGAAAAACATTCTTCACACACACACACACACACACACACACACACACACACACACACACACACACGGATATTCGAGGAAAAGGAAAAAAAAAAAACCAAAAACACTTCCTTGTTTCTCTCACTTCCGTAACCCTCTACTCCCCCAAACCATCTCATGGCCATCTGCAAAAGCATGTGCCATCGTTACGCATCTGCATCCCACACACACACACACACACACACACACACACACAACCAGACGTCCTCTCTTGGCAGGCTAACGCAACTCTGTTACCACAGTCTTTGTGTAGCTGTTGTTAGCGCCCGTGTTGTTGGTTTTTTTTTTTTGCTGTTTTTAGAGCGATGTGCCGCTTTTTACAACTCACACTCGCAACGTCGCCAGTGTGTTCGGAAAGGTAGTGACCAGAACTGTCCTGTTATACACATCCGCGACAAATATGCTCACAACGGAGTGCTACTAGCGTGCATACTGGGTAAACACACACACACACACACACACACACACTACAGAGCACGGAGCCTAAGGATGGACATACTCAAATATCCCAGTTTTTTTAAAAACAACAACAACAACAACAACAACAACAACATATATCTCTATAATTATTTAAAAAAAAACCAAACGGATAATAATTCAAAACATCAATAACAAAATAGAATCGTATTTAAAAACGAAGCTGCTAATCAGAAACCGAGCGTGCGGTGTTCGGACGCGTCGGCGCAGGTGGGGACTTGGCACAGAGCGCGCAAGCCTAGAAGCGGGGGATGGGTGTGAACGAATGCCGTATTATTAAGAGGAGCGGGTAATTGAGTTGCTGCGGTATCCGATCGAAATCCTCGGAGTGACTTTACTGAGTGCGCACAGCGTCGCGTCGTCACGCGGGGACGGGGACGGACATTACTGACACACCTTCCAGCAAGGCTCGGTGACGGAGATGTCGCTTCGTCCGGATGCTTTCAGTGTTTAAGGGCAAAATGATGACGATAGAATAATTCACAAGAGCAGTCTCACACACACACACACACACACACACACACACACACACACACACGCGGAGTGCATTCTCATGCTCGATTGTTACCTTGTTTACTGATTCTGTTACATTGTAATTAATATCTTGCTGGAAAACTAGCTTGGAAATCAATTTAAAAAAAAATCAAAAATCAAAAATAACGCGACTCAATAATGCAGAAGAATCATCAAATAATCATCCGAGACAAAATCTGTATGAAAAACATGTATAGGGTGTCTACACACAGAGGAGAACACCGTCTGTGCTACGAGCGGGTCTTGAGAGGTGGTAACACGCACGCACGCACACACACACACACACACACACGGGTTCGCAGATCCCACGGCGGTAGTGAAAACCCGATGCGAGATATCCGGTGTGTGTCCGACGACGATATAAAAGGATGGTATTAATCAGCAGAAAACCCTCTAATACACCGGGTATTTTCGCTCCGCGTGACGTGTTCCTGATTCGAACAACTGATGAAGTAAACACGTGTTAAGAGGAAATCTTAACGTGAAAACCACGTGCATACGCGTAACGCTTCATCTTAAAACTTAGCCCACAGACACACGCACTTCATCTTCTCTGTCATTGTTATTTCAGGTTTTAATGAACGGTATTTAGACTCCAAAAGTACACTAATCACACCAACATCAAAAACGTCAAGGGTGTAGACAACTTGGGGAGAAAAAAGACGCACACGCACGCACGCACGCACGCACACGTCCCCATATAAAGTTAATTGGGATTAGGACGCAGGCCTTGGGCCTCCGACTCGAGCTTCCTTATTGCACGAGTTACGAGGCGTAATGATGAACATATGGATAAAAGTAGAATACAGAACGGGCCAATCAGAGGCGAGTTATTCAGTGCAGATTGTAATAATAAAACGCGGCAAGATCAAAGACGTGATTACTTTCATGTCCCACCTCCCCCCCGCTGCACTGTGCTGGAAATGGACTGTGTATGGGAAAAACAGACGTTGCTCTTAGCGTGCTGAACGAGTGATCGATCGGCAGCGAGATGCGTGGGTGTGTTTGTGCGTGGACGATTACTGCTAATGTTTGGGAAAGTGCTCTAGGTTTTCCTGTGTATGTTACGCTGTAGCGAAACTTGGCTACAGAGTAGAAGCAGGTATTAGCAAAAAGTGGGTTTGGCATGAATTCCAAAGAAAGTGATGTATGAGGGGGAAGAAAGAAAAAAAAAGAAGAAGAAAAAAAGCCAGGGCCCATTTGAACAATTTCACACAATCCAATTATTTGCAAATTATCTTTCTTATTTAAATGTGCACAATACTATTATTATACCGCAGACCCCACTTTGAGAACCACTGCTTTAAGAGAGTAAGAATCTTTAGAATTATATTATACGCGATGATGTCATTTGAATTTGTGTATTTCGATGCCGATTCAGAATGACCTGCTTTTGCTCATGAAATATCGAGAGATGTTTAGGCTAGTTTAAATCATGCTTGGAAAAAAAAAAAAACAACAATAAGAAAAAGAAACTGCGCTCAGTGCAGGAGGCTCTAACATCAAACAGGAACAAGTGAACCTGTGTTAAACAGCATGGCATGAAAAATGTCCATTTTAGCAACAGTGATATTTCTACAAATAGAATACGATACAATCCACCGTCCGCTACACGGATAAAGCAACTCAACAATCATGCACAAGAATAAAAAAAACTCATCTGTAACATGTCTCTACAATAATAATATTACTTTACAGAGATATAAATGAAGAATATATATGTGATATTACTTTACAGAGATATAAATGAAGAATATATATGTGATGTTACTTTACAGAGATATAAATGAAGAATATATATGTGATGTTACTTTACAGAGATATAAATGAAGAATATATATGTGATATTACTTTACAGAGATATAAATGAAGAATATATATGTGATATTACTTTACAGAGATATAAATGAAGAATATATATGTGATGTTACTTTACAGAGATATAAATGAAGAATATATATGTGATATTACTTTACAGAGATATAAATGAAGAATATATATGTGATATTACTTTACAGAGATATAAATGAAGAATATATATGTGATGTTACTTTACAGAGATATAAATGAAGAATATATATAGTGATGTTACTTTACAGAGATATAAATGAAGAATATATATGTGATGTTACTTTACAGAGATATAAATGAAGAATATATATGTGATATTACTTTACAGAGATATAAATGAAGAATATATATGTGATGTTACTTTACAGAGATATAAATGGAGAATATATATGTGATATTACTTTACAGAGATATAAATGAAGAATATATATGTGATGTTACTTTACAGAGATATAAATGAAGAATATATATGTGATATTACTTTACAGAGATATAAATGAAGAATATATATGTGATGTTACTTTACAGAGATATAAATGAAGAATATATATGTGATATTACTTTACAGAGATATAAATGAAGAATATATATGTGATGTTACTTTACAGAGATATAAATGAAGAATATATATGTGATATTACTTTACAGAGATATAAATGAAGAATATATATGTGATGTTACTTTACAGAGATATAAATGAAGAATATATATGTGATATTACTTTACAGTGATATAAATGAAGAATATATATGTGATATTACTTTACAGAGATATAAATGAAGAATATATATATGTGATATTACTTTACAGAGATATAAATGAAGAATATATATGTGATGTTACTTTACAGAGATATAAATGAAGAATATATATATGTGATATTACTTTACAGAGATATAAATGAAGAATATATATGTGATATTACTTTACAGAGATATAAATGAAGAATATATATGTGATATTACTTTACAGAGATATAAATGAAGAATATATATGTGATATTACTTTACAGAGATATAAATGAAGAATATATATGTGATATTACTTTACAGAGATATAAATGAAGAATATATATGTGATATTACTTTACAGAGATATAAATGGAGAATATATATGTGATATTACTTTACAGAGATATAAATGAAGAAATATATATGTGATATTACTTTACAGAGATATAAATGAGAATATATATGTGATATTACTTTACAGAGATATAAATGAAGAATATATATGTGATATTACTTTACAGAGATATAAATGGAGAATATATATGTGATGTTACTTTACAGAGATATAAATGGAGAATATATATGTGATGTTACTTTACAGAGATATAAATGAAGAATATATATAGTGATGTTACTTTACAGAGATATAAATGGAGAATATATATGTGATGTTACTTTACAGAGATATAAATGGAGAATATATATAGTGATGTTACTTTAAAGAGATATAAATGAAGAATATATATGTGATGTTACTTTACAGAGATATAAATGAAGAATATATAGTGTGATGTTACTTTACAGAGATATAAATGAAGATATATATGTGATATTACTTTACAGAGATATAAAGAGAATATATATGAGTATTTATGGAGAATATATAGTGATGTTACTTTACAGAGATATAAATGAAGAATATATATGTGATATTACTTTACAGAGATATAAATGGAGAATATATATGTGATATTACTTTACAGAGATATAAATGAAGAATATATATGTGTGATATTACTTTACAGAGATATAAATGAAGAATATATATGTGATATTACTTTACAGAGATATAAATGGAGAATATATATGTGATGTTACTTTACAGAGATATAAATGAAGAATATATATGTGATATTACTTTACAGAGATATAAATGGAGAATATATATGTGATATTACTTTACAGAGATATAAATGAAGAATATATATGTGATGTTACTTTACAGAGATATAAATGGAGAATATATATGTGATATTACTTTACAGAGATATAAATGAAGAATATATATGTGATGTTACTTTACAGAGATATAAATGAAGAATATATACGTGATGTTACTTTACAGAGATATAAATGGAGAATATATATGTGATATTACTTTACAGAGATATAAATGAAGAATATATATGTGATATTACTTTACAGAGATATAAATGAAGAATATATATGTGATATTACTTTACAGAGATATAAATGGAGAATATATATGTGATATTACTTTACAGAGATATAAATGAAGAATATATACGTGATGTTACTTTACAGAGATATAAATGGAGAATATATATGTGATATTACTTTACAGAGATATAAATGAAGAATATATACGTGATGTTACTTTACAGAGATATAAATGGAGAATATATATGTGATGTTACTTTACAGAGATATAAATGAAGAATATATATGTGATGTTACTTTACAGAGACACTGATCAATGCTATCTTGATCAGACCATCGAGACACAGAAATATATCTCCAGTGTGCACCGAACTCATCTCCGATATTTTGGGACACATACGGTACGCCTTTCTTGACACCAGGAGCGTATGTGAGATTTCGAGAGAGAAAAAAAAAGAACGACCACTTTATCAGACTCTTTCGATATAATTTGCGGGTGGAGAAGTGTGTGTGTGTGTGTGTGTGTGTGTGTGTGTGTGTGTGTGTGTGCACGCGTGTGACCTATTTCAATAGGATTTACTCTAACAAAGAGTCTCTTTCAGTGCCGTAATCGAGGACGAGTGTGTCACAGCCAACATTTAGAGCTGGAGCGTGGAAGGATGGACTGACAAAGGAGAGGGGTGGAAAAAAAAGAGAGAGAGAGAGAGAGAATGAGAAACACGCAGAGAAGCGCGAGCCAGAGAGAGGACGTTCGGATGAAGCGGAAAGAGAAGAGAGATACAGACGGGAGCTGTGTAGTTCGGCGGTTTATTGAAAGTCACGTCCTGCTCGCCCGGCTTTTACTGAGCTTTGGCATGAGAAGCAAAATGCACGCGCGCGCGCGCACATACACACACACTCACACACACGCAGCTGCTCCTGTACATCACATTACAGCTCACACGTGTGTGAGAGGACAAGGGGGGGAAGAAAAAAAACACATAATACCTCTGGGATCTGGGCTGTACGCTCAATTTGCCCAAGTTCCTTCAGCACATAAATTCACTCTGTAAATACATCACTCGATCTATTGAACATTTCGAACATTTATTTCGAACACATTTCTTATTTTTTGTCTCTTTATCCATTAGATTCTATTTACGATTTAAAAAAAAAAAAATGATATTCCTTATTTAAGGATAATCCCAATAAGGATTGTCCCAATAAGTTCTTATTCCGTACTGTAACAGATCTCAGGAATATATTCTCTTGTAGAATATATACTACAAAGCAAATGTTTGGATATTTCAGCGACTTTAAAAAAAAATAAAAAATGGAAAGAACAAATAAAGAAAAAAAAGAAAAAAAAGAAGCAAATATCAAATAAGTATTTATCCCATGAGTTAATGATGCACAGTGTTTCTGCTCAGATTCTACACTCATTAAAACCTCTAGCTTTAATGAGAGCCTGGAACACTCGAGGCCCCTTTCATGAAGTGTTAGCGTGTGTGTTGCCGGTATGGTGCGCTGTAATTGGCGGGACGAGGTTTTCTCGCCGAGCGGTAAAGTCCGTCCCATAAGAGCGTGATCGGGAGGGGGTGGGGAGAGCGGGTGGGAGAGACGGGCCGGCGCGTTTACAGCCGGAGCACGACTCCTACAGCACCTCGTCTAAATGTCAGTGAGCACGCCGTGTCGCGGGGCTTATCGGAAACACGCCTCCGTGTTATTTTGGAAATTGTGAAAAACGTGAAGAGTTGTTTGGTCTGTAGTGAAAGAAATTGTCCGAGGTGAAATAAAATGATGGATAAATATTATAGGGAAATAATAGAAAAGAAAAAAAAAGAAGAAAAACAACAACAACAACAACAAAAAGGGGAAAACATTAGTGGGGAAAAAATGAATATAGGAGGATGTGTTCATTCCCATCGAGTGTGAACAGCAGAGGTAGACCACACACACACACACACACACACACTCAGAACCGGATCAGTAGATGATACACACACTGTTACACAATCACAACATCAAGCTTTTCAGGTTTATTATTAAAATGCCTGCATGTCAAAAAGCAAAGCGTTCGGACTGAATAGAAGATAAGAGATAAGTGAAGATAAGAGGAACCTTTATTGATCCCCCGTAGGGGAAATTCACATTAACACAGCAG
The DNA here is from genome assembly GCA_012411365.1 of Ameiurus melas. Taxonomy (NCBI): domain Eukaryota; kingdom Metazoa; phylum Chordata; class Actinopteri; order Siluriformes; family Ictaluridae; genus Ameiurus; species Ameiurus melas. Next base: position 2,673,223 of record CM022769.1, on the reverse strand, counting down.
CACAAGAAGGATGAGGAACATCAAAGAAAGAAAAGAAAGAAAGAAAGAAAGAAAGAAAGAAAGAAAGAAAGAAAGAAAGAAAGAAAGTGAAAGAAGTGATGGGTGTAGTGGGAAAAAAACAATTATAAGTAAAATAATGAAAATAATTTTCTTTAAAAAGGCAAAGAATTTACAGTTAAATAACGGCAAGTGCGAGAATAATGCATGATTATTATTATTAATAGTAGTATGTCTTTGTAGTTGATGTTCAATTCTACTTTTGTTCCAATTTATATTTATATATACAACGACCATTAAAAATTAACATTTTTTTATTTTATTTGACTAACATTTAGCTTGACATTCAATTCGTATTACAATGTAATTGTAATTTTCTCTCTATCTGTCTATCTATCTATCTATCTATCTATCTCTCTATCTATCTATCTATCTATCTATCTATCTATCTATCTATCTATCTATCTATCTATCTATCTATCTATCTATCTCTCTCTCTCTCTCTATATATATATATATATGGAAATAAATACATGTATAAATTCATACACTACAATCTTGTATGTGATGCATCTTTAAAGAAAAAAAAAGTCAATTCTTTTTATTTGGAACATGTTGACATTTTAAAGGCTAATTTTGGAGAGAGGAGGATCTTGGCACAAGTTTATGAGAGCTAATTAAAACTTCAAATATTCAAATCGGCTTTTAGCATGACAATGCGAAGCG
>CM022769.1:2660000-2665000 GCA_012411365.1 Ameiurus melas | reverse complement strand
GCTAAAAGGGCTAAGGGGCTGCACTACCTGCTCGGCTGCTGTGAAGGATTGTGGGAGATGAATAGAGGGGTCAGGTAGGGAATAATAGACTCAGAAAACCCCTTCAAACACACACACACACGGAGGGGAGCTGATAACACACACACACACACACACACAAAGAGGCAGAAGGAAGGCTACCTGGGTGGGCAATTGACCCCAAGTATTTAATAGCTAAAAGACAATTCTCTCTCTCTCTCCCTCTCTTCTCCCCTGTTTTTGTTTTCATCTCTCTCTCTCTCTCTCTACTCGGTTTAAGAAACAATTTCGTAATTCGTCCCGGTAAGGACAAAAGCCAAAACCCCTTTCCATCCCCTCTACTACTCTCTTCATCCTTCATTCTCATCGTCTTTCTCTCTGTGTCCGGCCCTCTCCCTCTCTCTCTCTCCCTCTCTCCTCCTCTTTTGGCGCGGGGTGAACTTTCCCCACGGTGTTGGATGGCACTGCAGCCCCGAACGCTCCCCCTAAATCAGGGCTTCTTTCGTGTGGGGACGGAGGGACGGGGGGATACGTTTCAGCGCGGTACAAGCCACACGTTTTTATTATTAGTTAGTGGAACCAATAACGACAATTCTTCTTTATTAATATCTAATATTCACATAGTTATAACCCCAAGCTTGGACAATACAAACCATCGCCGTGCCAATAAAATGTGGTGAAATTGAAATTGAACCGATGACCGTCACGTCGTTCTTTGCCAACTTTTACTTCCATCCCGCCATCTCTCTCTCTCTCTCTCTCTCTCTCACTGTATCTCATTATCCTCTTCTTTCTCTCTAGTTCTTGCTCTATATCTCTCAGCCAGCAGAGAAACGACCCCGACCACCGCACACCCTCCTCTGCATCACGACCAGCTTTCACTCTCTCGCGCCAGGTTCACCTCTCAGCCACGGTTTGTGATGACAAGCAGCACATTTATAATAATAATAATAAGAAGAAGAAGAAGAAGAAGAGGAAGAAGAAGAAGAAGAGTTGTTATTGATAATAATGCTTTTAAATAATAATGTATTGTTTTCAAAAAATTAATAATTGTTTATATTTACATCATGAACAACAATAAATAATTATTTTATGTATATTTGTAATAACAATTTTATTATAGTGTAAATATAATATAATAGAAATATTAGTGAATCATAATAATAGTAATAATAATAACAATTATAATTGTAATAATAATAATAATAGTAATAATAGTAATGATAATAACAATTATAATATTAATAATAACAATTCTAATAGTAATAATAATAATAATAATAATAGTAATAATAGTAATAATAATAACAATTATAATAGTAATAATAATAATAACAACTATAATAGTAATAGTAATAATAATACTAATAATAATAACAATGATAATGTTAATAATAATAGAAATAATAATAATCATAATAATAATAATAATAATAATAATGGACAGGATTTTTCATAATTACTCGTACTCTTATTATCATCTCCATGCAAAAAATAAAAAATAAAAAAGCATTTTGTTCTATATCGTCCATGATATCGTCTAAAACTCTTATTAAATTTCTCCACATTTCCCTTCATTTCATGTCCTGAAATGGAGTGAGAATTTCTTCTCCATCTCTACGTCTACGAAAGTTCCACAAGACCCGCTCTAATCATTCACGAACTTCACATCTGGATAAAACACGCACGATGCCTGTCTCGCAGAAATGAAAAGAACGCGGCGGGGTTGTGTGTGTGTGTGGGGGGGTATAAAAAACAAAAAAAAAACCAAAAAACAAACAACAAAAGGCGCTGAACAACCTGCACTGATTTTTTCCCACAGAATACCTTTCCCCCCGCTGACCGGTGTTATAAACGTGTTATACACACTGCGTTACTGTTTCCTGTCTGTACACGCTGCACTCTCACCACGCGTCAGTCGGCACTACACTCTAACTGGGATCCTGACTACATGTGCACCTGAGTGACTGAAGCCAATTCTTCTGGACATCCTCAGGAAATGAAAACTGCAGTACTACACACGCACACAGAATAAATAAATAAATAAATAAATAACACGCTTTTTATTACAGTTTTCTATTACATTTACTTCAATAATGCAAAGAGAAGGACTAAATCCCATAATATTCCCACAGAATGACTTTTCCAAACAGAAACACTGAACAGTTGTGTAACACGTAATGCTGCTGTCACAGACAGCATGAGGAATTCATCACTGCATGACTACAGTACTTTCTTGTTTTTTTTTTGGAGGAGGGTGGGGGGGTTAGGACGGACGGTTTCCTGTTCTCTCCTTTGGCCAAAATATTCGGGACCGCTCTGTTATCTGCAGCTGCAGCCGAACAAAAATTCCCTTTGTAAAACGTGCGTGTAAACGAACGGGATGGCGCTAATTTGATTAGTGGGGCCCGCGACAAAATGGCTGCCGGTGCGGAGCGGAGCGGTGCGCTGAGTTGAGTTGAGCGTGATGATGATGATGCTCGACGGCAAAGAAGAAGGTGAAACAAAAAGAGTAAACTTACACACACACACACACACACACACAAAAGAAAAGAGTGTGAGGAAACCAAATACACGCTCTGAGCCGAGGCGTTTTCGTTTATTATCGGTAAATGTGTGATTCATTTCAGCTCACCTCATCTCATCTCGACAGACCTACGTGATCGTCTTCACGCTGAGCGCCGGAACCGGTCTCTATGATACGTGACCTTTGCAATCCATCAATCCATCAAGAGGAGTATAGAGAGGATTTATGATCGTGTTGTGATGCTATATATTTTCTACAATCACAGACCGGTCATGACCTTGTTGTTATGAATGTCTCTCTCCTAAAAATATAGATTTCTCTTTTCAAATATGTCTCGGGTAAACATCTACGTGCAACGATGAAGGCAAATATGCAATATTTCAATTTAAATTTACTTACATATATATATATATATATAGATATATATATATATATAGAGAGAGAGAGAGATAAATATATATATATATACACACACACAGCTTTAAATGATCAATAGCTATAGATATACACACATATATATATATATATATATATATATATATATATATATAGAGAGATATTAGAGAAAGAAAAATTTTTTTATATATATATATATATACACACACAGCACTGATAATATATATATATATATATATATATATATATATATATATATATATATATATATATATATATATATATGTATTTTGGTTTGTGAATTAAAACAGTGCACTAAATTAATATAAATATGTATATATATATATATATATATATATAGAGAGAGGAGAATGTATATATAAATATATATTTATATATATGTATATATATAATACACACAGCTTTAAATGATCAATATATATATATATATATATATATATATATATATATATATATATATATATATATTATATATATTACGTATTTTTGTTGTGGAGTAATACAGTGCTTTAAATTATATAAATATGTATATATATATATATTTATACATACATATATATATATATATATATATATATATATATATATATATATATATATATATATATATATATATATATATATATAAAGCACTGTTTTACTCCACAATTCAAAATATATAAAAAACAAACACCACACACACACACACACACACAGAGTTCTGGCCCCTTTTTTTTGCGAAATGCGCGCACTCTTTTTTCCTTCCTGATAATATATTCCACTTCTCTAGCATTTGAAGGGATTAGCATCTATTAGCGGCACTTGTCTCAGATATGATTGTGTGTTTGACAGTGAGGCAGAAAGTGCATCGCTTTCGCTCTTTTTCGGGGGGACGCTAGCGCGAGAGATGCGGACGTCTCTCTCTCTTCCGCGCTCCTTTTTCTCCTGCAGACGTGTGGAGAGCAGACATTTTCCCGACCGGGAAAGATTTGGTCCGGTGCCAATGACCCGACATGCCCGCGGTCAGAGAACGTCTGCTCTCTCTCTCCGTCTTTCGCGCACACACACACACACACACACACACACACACGCATTAAAAACAATATACAATACCCTCCTGTGTATTCACCCTTTAGTTTTGCTTACGAAAAAAGAAAAGAAAAGATGCTCGTACTATTGACTTATTTCTTAAAGCATCGACACAGTTATTATTTCACCATCATTTCATTCGTATGAAATGTTTCTTAGTGCTGATGTCACACAGAGACCTTTATAAAGAGGGGTTTTCTTTTTTTTTACTCCCCCAACGGCACGGCTGTATCTGCAGGCAAACGGACACACAGCTGTTTCTGTTCTTTCACTTTTTTCTTTTCCCCCTTTCTTTTAAAAAAAAAAAAAATTCGTTTAGGAAAGAGATGAAAAAAATGTATGAAGTCATCTAATGGTACATTCTGCTTCAACTCACACATACGTCTGGACCTTCAGCAACACACACACACACACACACACACACACACACACACACACTCTTTTACTGTCTTTTCAGATAAATCATTTTCACACGTTTGTTTAGTCCGGCGTTTTTGCCTCTCGCGGGCGGCACGAACGCTCGACGTTAAATATGTTAGCATTACGGTCAGTACGTGTCATTTTGCATCAGCTTCGTTCATCGAACTGTCGGATCGACGGTCACGTATCTATTTATTACTTTAAATTGGTGTAAACGTGTTTCGATTGAATTTGACCTATTATTATTTGTTATGAATTAGTCGATGAATAAGATGACCCGAGATCAGTGATTTAGCATAGCGCTGGTCGGGGAGACACAAAGTCTATAAGTTCTTGCCTGGGAAAATGAAACACACACACACACACACACACACACACACCACCCATATACGATTCCCACTCTCTGGTTCCTAAGACAACGCTGACGGTGACAGCTGGTGGTGCGGCGGCCATTTTCTTTTTCCCCCCTCAAGTTTTGGGCCTTGGCCAACACCTCACTGCCACCCGCTCAAGAGCCTGTCAATCAGTCCCATCACCATGGAGACGTCTC
>CM022769.1:2647500-2655000 GCA_012411365.1 Ameiurus melas | reverse complement strand
ACAAATTGGGGTTGTGACACACAGTAGAGTTTTAATTAGTCCCTTATTACAGCTCCATATTATTCAACCATTCGTCCTCAGTGAGCACTTCATCCCGGTCAGGGTTGTGGTGGAGCCAGAGTCTGTCGCGGGAACGCTGGGAAGTGGACGAGGAAAAACGATAGAAAACGCCAGGCGGGCGCGTACACTTTCGAAACCGGCGGCGATCTGAAGATACCCAAGGTGGACCTTCTCGTGTAGGAGAGCGTCCGAAACGTCACGCGGAAAGTGACCCTGGAGCCGTGACGCGACTATTATTGCCAATGCCACCCACTGTTCCCACCCACATCCGTATCATAACGCACAATCCCAATGAGATGATTCTGTGTAACGAGGCGACTTAGAATCTGTCTCATTACGCCCAAATCGACTCGGCTGAACTCGACGAAACGCGCAGCAGACCTTCATAAGGAGGAAAAATATCCGCAGCGCACGTGTCTGCCTGCTAAACAAGACAGCAAAGTAAATCTGGAACGATCTAGAACGTATTAAATATGGCGTTTTCGTTGGAGTTGTGTACGTCCGTGTGTCGGATGCGAAGAAAGCGCACACACTTACCCTGAGCAAGCACATCCTCTCTTTAATCTCCCTGTGAGGGTACTTCTGGGGTTTTGACGCCGGCTCTACACACTACAAACTCAGTTTTCAACGTCGGTCCACGCTAAACGTACGTTCGCAAGGAACAGAGAGGAAGAGGAGAAAGTGTGTGCCACCGAGAGTGTGTGATAACCCCCCCTTACAAAAAGAAAAAAAAAAGTTTGTAGAGTTAACTCGCCTGTTACCGGCCGTCGATTAGTACAGTTGATCGGGGAGAGATAAGTGTTTGGTCTAATCTAAATTCCAATCACTGACTTAGACACAACAGACTTTAGTGATGCTCCGCTAGGCCACCATTCACATGCAAAACACCATTAAATGGGCCAATTAAGGGCCACAGGAGCTCCCAACCCCGCCCCTCCCCGTCTTTCACATGTTAAAACAAAAGAGGCCTTGTCTTAAATAAAGTCACTGGCCCCCTTCCCTCCCTCCAGGGTACGTAGTTAAGGAGCTTTTTTTTTTTTTTTTATCGGCCGGGTGAAGGGGGCTTTGGCTAAAACAAAAGAGTCTCGTCTCGTCTCGGAGACACTTTTCTCAAGCCCGGCGACGTCGTCGTGGCAACTAGACGGGGAAATAAATAAATGACCGAAGGACGTGCAGAGCGCTCCCATGGTCAAAGTTGGGCATCTAGGGCATCAATTTCGACAATTCCGTGCCTGCTTATTTCAGACCTGGCACCGTTGTACCCAGCTGGCATCCAGGAGAAAATATTAACAAAGATAAATGAGGAACACCTGAAGCGGCATGAAGGATTAACACTCGGCGTTAATAACAGGGGAGCACAATGCCTACTTGGCCACCAAATGATGATTACAAAAAATGGAAAAGACATTAGCATAATTACAAAAGTGCAATAAACAGAAATGTAAACAGCGTGTTGGGGATAAGAAGGAGAAACACAGACGGAGGCAGAGCAACGTGTGATCGAGTGAGTGGGTAAATGAGCAGGTGAGCATGCGAGTTTGTGTGAATGATGAATTAATAGGCAGGTTTCTACATCAAACACTTGGTAGTTTGGTTCCGCAGAAAACTATTGCACCATATTTCCAAAAACCAGGACGGACTGTGCTGGAGCTTGTCCTCCTGATCACTGCCGAGTGCTCAAACACGAGGCTCAGGGCAGCACGGGGCAAAAACAGACTCGGCGTGTTACACCGTGAGCAGTCCGTTCCGGACCCGAACAGATCCGGTCTCCTTCACGTTCTCTGCATGTTTGCACTAGTACACTCGAACCCGTGCGTGCCACAGCAACGGCTTTCCCTCATCTCTGTCTGTAGGAAACGGAGTCCCAAAGGAAAGGATCCGGGAACACCCGAGCCCACACGGCACACGCATGCACACTCGCACGCTTTCCTTGAAACTTTGGCTAAGCCACTTCAAGACGAGAGCAGCGTGCCACGCTGCAGTTCACTCCCTGTCCAAAAGAGTGATCAAACTGCTGCTTAATGACCACAGACAGCTCCCCCACCACACACACACACACACACACACACACACACACACATAGAACATCTGAACAGAACTTCACTGATTCACTGCACATTTTCATATGAAGATGCACTGGATGAAAAAGAAACCCAAATTAAATCTTTTTAAAAGTATGTTACATAAAAAGCTAATGTGTGTCCTTTGGGGAAAACATCAGACAGAAAGCTTTCCACATGACATGCACGTACATGTACAAGTACAAATACACACACACACACACACACACACACACACACACACTGTGATGAGTAATGGGGAAACAAGTCCTGGCACTCAAAGCAGTGAGAGACACTTCCTGAGGTGCAGAGGTCAGAAAGCTGCTAAGGAGGACTGTAATAATGTAGGAGAATGTGTGTGTGTGTGTGTGTGTGTGTCTTTTTGCCACATGATTTATAATTACATACATATTTAGCACTCTGTGAGGCTCAAAAAAGACCAAATGTTTCACAATGACAGGAGAGAGTCCAATGTCTTCACATTGATAAAAGAGTGTCAAATGTCCTCACGATGATAGAATAGTGTCAAATGTCCTCACGATGATAGAATAGTGTCAAATGTCCTCACGATGATAGGATAGTGTCAAATGTCCTCACGATGATAGGATAGTGTCAAATGTCCTCACAATGATAGGATAGCGTCTGATGTCCTCACAATGATAGAATAGTGTCAAATGTCCTCACAATGATAGAATAGTGTCAAATGTCCTCACAATGATAGGATAGTGTCAAATGTCCTCACAATGATAGAATAGCGTCAGATATCCTCACAATGATAGGATAGCGTCAGATGTCCTCACAATGATAGGATAGTGTCAAATGTCCTCACGATGAGAGGATAGTGTCAAATGTCCTCACAATGATAGGATAGTGTCAAATGTCCTCACAATGATAGGATAGTGTCAAATGTCCTTACGATGATAGGATAGTGTCAAATGTCCTCACAATGATAGGATAGTGTCAAATGTCCTCACAATGATAGGATAGTGTCAAATGTCCTCACAATGATAGGATAGTGTCAAATGTCCTCACGATGATAGGATAGTGTCAAATGTCCTCACAATGATAGGATAGTGTCAAATGTCCTCACAATGATAGGATAGTGTCAAATGTCCTCACAATGATAGGATAGTGTCAAATGTCCTCACGATGATAGGATAGTGTCAAATGTCCTTACGATGATAGAATAGTGTCAAATGTCCTTATGATGAGAGGATAGTGTCAAATGTCCTCACAATGATAGGATAGTGTCAAATGTCCTCACGATGATAGGATAGTGTCAAATGTCCTTACGATGATAGAATAGTGTCAAATGTCCTTACGATGAGAGGATAGTGTCAAATGTCCTCACAATGATAGGATAGTGTCAAATGTCCTCACAATGATAGGATAGTGTCAAATGTCCTCACGATGATAGGATAGTGTCAAATGTCCTTACGATGATAGGATAGTGTCAAATGTCCTCACAATGATAGGATAGTGTCAAATGTCCTTACGATGAGAGGATAGTGTCAAATGTCCTCACGATGATAGAATAGATAGCCAAAATATTTTCTTATGGCTAATAAAATTATGTCAATAGACGTGTCTGAGGTTGGGGGCGTCTTAGGTGAATTTAGAAAGTATTCCAAATTAATTAGTGAATTGATTGAACTCGTGATGTACCAGATAAAAGCCAGGACATACACTCATCATGCAATGATGAAACAGAACGAAAGAGAGTGAAGGGTGAAAACACAATAAACATGAAAAAAAAAACTTCATTTTAAAAAAGCTACAAAGAAACGGGCCGGTCAGTGTGTTTATAATCAGCGCGCCAGTGCGTACTTACTTACAGCATCAGAAACTGAAATGAGGAAATAACAACGCTCGGTGCTGATGTTCCTCATAGTGAAATCCTCAGCAGCTCTTTACCCATAGCATCTGTGAAAGGTCACGTTTGTACTAACCCACTTGAACAGGTTATTTATGTCAGCGACCTCCAACGACTAGCTAACAGCTACCATAACATGGCATTAGTTTACAAGAATCTGTTCAAAGTAAATGAAGTAGGCGGGGTTTCGTACGTCTGGACACATTTTTCTGAGAGAGTTGTACAGAATTCCAAACAGAACCACAGTCTACTGCGTCTGCCGAGCACCGAGACGTGGCACACAAAGAAAGCCCACAGCCTTAAAGGGTGCAATAGTCGGGTGGTCGGGTGGTTGGGGGTCGGGGTGGTTGGGGGTCGGGGTGGTCGGGGTGGTTGGGGTCGGGGTGGTTTGGGGTCGGGGTGGTCGGGGTGGTTGGGGGTCGGGGTGGTCGACGGGTCGGGGTGGTTGGGGGTCAGGGTGGTCGGGGTGGTTGGGGGTCGGGGTGGTCGGGGTGGTTGGGGGTCGGGGTGGTTGGGGTTGGGGTGGTTGTCGTGGGGGTGGTTGGGGGTCGGGGTGGTCGGCGGGTCGGGGGTGGTTGGGGGTCAGGGTGGTCGGGGTGGTTGGGGGTCGGGGGGTCGGGGGTGGTTGGGGGTCGGGGTGGTTGGAGGTCGGGGTGGTCGGGGTAGTTGGGGGTCGGGGTGGTTGGAGGTCGGGGTGGTCGGGGTAGTTGGGGGTCGGGTGGTTGGAGGTCGGGGTGGTTGGAGTGGGTGGGGTGGTTGGGGGGGGGTGGTTGGGGTCGGGGTGGTTGGAGATCGGGTGGTCGGGGTGGTTGGGGTCGGGGTGGTGCGGGGTGGTTGGGGGTCGGGGTGGTTGGGGGGGGGTGGTTGGTGGTCGGGGTGGTTGGAGATCGGAGTGGTCGGGGTGGTTGGGGGTCGGGGTGGTTGGGGGTGGTGGTTGTTGTCGGGGTGGTTGAATGGAGGGGGGTGGTTGGGGGTCGGGGTGGTCGGGATGGTTGGGGTGGTTGGGGTGGGGTGGTTGGGGGTGGGGTGGTTGGTGGTCGGGGTGGTTGGAGATCGGGTGGTCGGGGTGGTTGGGGGTCGGGGTGGTCGGATGGTTGAGTGGTTGGGGGTCGGGGTGGTTGGGGTCGGGGTGGTTGGTGGTCGGGGTGGTTGGAGATCGAGTGGTCGGGGTGGTTGGGGTGGTGGGGGTCGGGGTGGTTGGGGGTCGGGGTGGTTGGTGGTCGAGGTGGTTGGAGATCGGAGTGGTCGGGGTGGTTGGGGGTCGGGGTGGTCGGGATGGTTGGGGTGGTTGGGGGTCGGGGTGGTTGGGGGTCGGGGTGGTTGGAGATCGGGTGGTCGGGGTGGTTGGGGGTGGGGTGGTCGGGATGGTTGGGGTGGTTGGGGGTCGGGGTGGTTGGGGGTCGGGGTGGTTGGAGATCGGAGTGGTTGGAGATCGGAGTGGTGGGGTGGTTGGGGGTCGGTGGTCGGGGTTTGGTCAGAGGGTAGGCACAAAGAGTGAAAAAACCAAAATAAAACAAAATAAATCATTCAATATGTGATATGTAAACTTTTCTAAATTGCCAGTGGTGTTGATTTAAAAACAAACACACACACACACACACCCTACACACACGCAACACACACACACACGCACAGAAACTACATCTTGATGACAAATAAAAAACAGCAAGCTTTGATGCTGATGACTTGCTGATGGTTGGGGGTTGGGGTGGTCGGGGTGGTTGGGGGTCGGGGTGGTTGGGGGTGGTCGGGGTGGTTGGTGGTCGGGGTGGTTGGAGATCGGAGTGGTCGGGGTGGTTGGGGGTCGGGGTGGTCGGGATGGTTGGGGTGGTTGGGGGTCGGGGTGGTTGGTGGTCGGGGTGGTTGGAGATCGGGGTGGTCGGGGTGGTTGGGGTGGTTGGGGGTCAGGGTGGTTGGGGGTCGGGGTGGTTGGTGGTCGGGGTGGTTGGAGATCGGAGTGGTCGGGGTGTTGGGGTGGGGTGGTCGGGATGGTTGGGGTGGTTGGGGTCGGGGTGGTTGGGGGTCGGGGTGGTTGGAGTTGGAGTGGTCGGGGTGGTTGGGGGTCAGGGTGGTGGGATGGTTGGGGTGGTTGGGGGTCGGGGTGGTTGGGGTGGGGTGGTTGGAGATCGGAGTGGTCGGGGTGGTTGGGGGGTGGGGTGGTCGGGATGGTTGGGGTGGTTGGTGGTCGGGGTGGTTGGAGATCGGAGTGGTCGGGGTGGTTGGGGGTCGAGGTGGTCGGGGTTTGGTCAGAGGGGTAGGCACAAAGAGTGAAAAAACCAAAATAAAACAAAATAAATCATTCAATATGTGATATGTAAACTTTTCTAAATTGCCAGTGGTGTTGATTTAAAAAAAACAAAAACACACACACACGCACACACACACACGCACACACACACACACACACACACACGCACACACACGCACAGAAACTACATCTTGATGACAAATAAAAAACAGCAAGCTTTGATGCTGATGACTCTGCCGCTAGAAGAAAGGCGAAAAGAGAAAGACAGAAATACAAACAATACATTCATGTGTGTGAACCAGGCGTGTGTGTGTGTGTGTGTGTGTGTGTGTGTGTGGTGTGTGTGTGTGCGTGTGTGAGTGAAGGTGTCAGGCTCACTAAAGCAGATTCTTGACAGATCGGACCTGCTCTTTATCCACTAGCAGCTGCTGCGGCACGCTAACCGCTAATGTGCTGTTTGATCTGAACACATCTGAACGGGAAAAACCCAGCCTCTTTTTATCCGCCGTCTCTCCGTCTCTTTCTCTCGCTCCCTCTCTCTACAGCCTGGTTTTAATGACCTCTCTACTCCAGATCCTGACCAGCCTGCACTCAAACTCCAATTTCACCCCCACCCCACCCTCCATCCCCCCCAGCCCCAGCAGAAGAGCACCTCAACATCACAATACGATCACACCCAAACTACCGTATAGAGTCGCGTATCATGCCTCCGACTCCACACTGCGGCGCTGAACCGTCTTATAGATCGGTCTTTAGATACACTTTCGGACAAAAGGACTTCATGACTGCAATCAAAACATGGACAAAGGCTGACGAGCCTAGAGAACGAGAAGTGAAGCGATGAATATAAATATAACGCACATGCACCGAGACCCTTAATAATAAAAATAAAATAACCTGTCTATTTGCAATGGCAGATGTGTCTAAATTATTACAGGCAGTCTCTAGGGAAGCCATACTGTAGATCTAAAAAAGGAGGGGGGGGGAAACAGCTGTTGCACATACACACTGCCGTCATATTACACACATGTTCCTGATGAGAGAGAAAGAGACAGAGAGAGAGAGAGATAGAGAGAGAGAGTGAGAGAGAAAGAGAGAGAGAGAAAGAGAGCAAGACAGAGAGAGAGTGAGAGAAAGAGAGCGAGACAGAGAGAGAGTGAGAAAGAGAGAGAGAGAGAAAGAGAGAGAGCGAGAGAGAGCAAGACAGAGAGAGAGTGAGAAAGAGAGAGAGACAGAGAGAAAGAGAGCGAGACAGAGAA
>CM022769.1:2605000-2642500 GCA_012411365.1 Ameiurus melas | reverse complement strand
ACCGGAGGGTTTTCCAGCATGAACTGCTCGTTTAAGGTCATCGCAATTGGTTCAAGTCAGGATTTAGACTAGGCCACTCGCTCCAAAAACTTCAATTTAGCCTTTTCGTTGTCGTGCTGCATAATCCAGCTGCGCCTGAGTTATCAACTTACGGACTGAAGACGGGACATTCTCCTGAAGCATTAAAGCATCCCCGCGCCATCACACTACCACCACCATGCTTGACTGTAGGTATGATGTTCTCTTTGTTGAATCCTGTGTTTGGATTCACCCAAATATTTGCAATCTTTACTAAATGATATTCCTTACTATCAATCCAATAGGCGTTGCATAAACAGTAGAGACGATAACCAGTACTCGCCTGGACTGAGAACATTAGATGTTCCATATTAAGACACGACAATAGAATCGGCATAGTTCCATATAAACAGGATCTTCAGATAGGTTTCAAATCTCAAACTGATAAAAAAAATACTGATTTTAAGATCAGATTTTTGAACACCACATTGATTATTAGCAGCGAATTTGGAGTTTGCGACTTCAGTTCGAAACTTACGGGAATATTTACACAGGAAATCGTCCTCGTATTCAGTGGCCGGTTACGCGGCAGCGTATAAATAAATTTTCTTGCTTCAAATCACCTCTGTGTAGACCTTGCCTCTTAGGTTGCCAGATCTTCCATGAGTAGATGTCTCTGAGACAGGGTTTCTCAATAGTGTCCAGACCGCTTAAACTTAAAATAGAAAATGCAGAGTTTTCGCAAAGAAAGCGTGCCCACAGTTTGACGCGTCCGCGACACTTACAGCTCACTCTACGTAATTTCCTCCATAAGACTTCGGTCCTCGACGTACGCAATGCCTCCTTAGTCACGTCTAATGCCTGCATACCGGTGCGCACATTTTACAGGGCGAACTCCTCGGCACCGGCACGTACCTCGACTCTGAACCCTGAACCCTACGTGATAAAAAAACGAACGAGTTCTTGCTAGCGTGTCCGGTCTAAACGCTACAGGGGCGCGGTCATATCGGCGCCGACTACGCTCCTACGGCTTCCTGGGATTTCTACGGCCGCAGCTTCGGAGAGAAGAAAGAAAAAGGGAACGGGAACGTTATTACGCAGTTTGGACATCTGAGAGATTTCGCTAGATCCCGAATCCGCGCAAAAGGCCAAATGTTGAGCTTCAGCAGGTGCACGAGGGACACTTTCATTATTCAATGCGCTGCTGAAATAATGCGTCCCTTGCTCAAACCTCTGCTGAAGCGAACACTGTAAATCAAACACGGGATCTACTGGAGCAATAAAAGACAACTTTTGTGACAGCGAATTATATTAATTTTGGCAAGAGGGAAAAATATGATTTCGGACAGTGTGGGGTTTTTTTTTCTATTTTTCTAGTAGGAGCACGACCAAGACTTAAATAAGCAATAAAGTGCGGATAAGAAAGTTTTACAAAAGCTTTAAGGATAGGACGTGTGCGCGCTCTCTCTCTCTCTCTCTCTCTCTCTCTCTCTCTCTCTCTCTCTCTCGCATGCTCTTTCTTTGATGGCTCGGTCTTGTCAGCTGTCCAAAAAAACCCCCCAAAAATGATTGATTTCAATACCAGCTAATTTTTCATCAGTGACAAGACCCCAACTTTGTCCCGTCTTTCCAGACACCGGCGACAGCAGCGTTTCCACCGACAGCAGGATTTCCGCTAACAGAGAAACGTGGCGTTTTCACGGGAAGCCTGAAATATTCCCGACGGCAACATTCACAAATAAACGAAACGCTACTCCGTCCGCGCGTTCGTATCCGGCGACGACCGCTTCAACTAAAGGCGGTGTGCGGATACGTCTCTTTCCCGACTGCCACGACGGCGATACGCTACGAGACGCGGGCGCCGTCGCGGTTATCTCCGGCGCTTTTCAGAAACACGAAGCCGCTCGTAAATGGAATGAGGCGGAGGTACGGGACACCTTTAGTGTAATCCTGTAAGGAAGCAGTGAAAAGCAGCACAGTGCAGGAATTCAGCACAGAGAAATCAGGAACAGAAGCAGAAAGTCAAGAGCAATTTTTATTTTTTATTTTTATTTTTTTTCGGAGAATGAAAAGGGACTCGTACCTGATGGCACCCGTGTAGGTTCGAGTCACGACAGTACGAGTACGATGCTCTTTCTGTTTTACCTGTTTAGAGAGAGAGAGAGTCATTAGTCAGTGATTTAACACCTGCAGCTGGGAAACAACATTTCACACACACACACACACACACACACACACACACACATACACCAAGCTTTGTCAATGTCCCTCAGTGGAGGCACCTAATTATATATGAACACATGCTGCATTCAGATTTCCCATACTGCCCTTGGATTGCAGCCAGACACTCTGCGGTCAGGACCGAATGCAGCCCCCAAATGTGTATGGGGAAAGATGTTGCTCGTCTTTAAGCACTAAAGTACCCTTTGTGTTTGCCATGAATAGGTCTTATTGGTTATTGTCCACTGTCTCCTCGTCAAATAATACTATTTATTTTTATTATACCTTACGATAATGAATTCATCTTTTACATTTAATAACATTATTATTATTAGTAGTAGTAGTAGTAGTATTGATAATAATAATAATAATAATAATAATAATAATAATAATAATAATACACATTTGCAATCCAAACCTGTATAATATATATTAATTTTTTTTTTAAAATCAATAAAAACAAATATATTAAAACACAGCATAACAATATATGATTTAAAATGAATTAATAATGACTATTACCATTCGTCACAGCTTTAGCTTGGTTTGTATTTATTTATTTATTTATTTATTTATTTTTGTTTACATCCCAACAAAATGTCCGTTGCGTTTCGGAGACAGTGGTTACGTAAGGGGAAAATAATCCCATATCATTACCTTCTCAGCTGCGGAACAGCTTATTAAGAAGAAACACTTTGGGAACGATATGAATTGAATCGAGTATATGCGTATAAATATATATATATATATATCTGCTTGACGTGCACTGCTGAAATAAAAACCAGCCTTCTCCCGATGTCTCCGAGTCACGCAGAAGTTTCCCTTCGCCTCGGTGCACGATCGGCAACCTCTTATTACGTAAAACGCCACGAATTAGACGATTAGTCATAGGTAGAGCAGCCTTTTTGGAAAATTCGGATGATTAGATAAGGCGGTGAATTGTTGGCGGAGCTTTTGCCGTGCTGAAATAAATCATTCGAAAGAAAGAAAGAAAGAAAGAAAGAACGAAAGAAAGAGAAACGCCGTACACCAGTCTTGGCATCCAGCTGCAGATCATCGCGGCGGATGCGGCGCGTTTCCGCAAAACCGCTGACATGGAGAGAACGCCTCGTGTTTCTGTTAATAAATCGCGTCGACAAGGCTCACGTCGATTTGATATTTCGTGTGCTTTAATCGTATTCACCCAGATTTCTCGTGGAGAAGATACGACGCCCGAGTCGCCGAACTGAAAGGCGAAAATCAGCCTGGATGGTCTCGGAGATGTGTAATTATGGCTAGAGGGGATCCACGGGACAGACTTTGGGCTGTAGTGCTTGTAGCGTGTGTGTGTGCGTGCGTGCGGGAGAGGGGACATATTTTACAAAACATATCTTAAAGACAATGTCCTGAGTACAATCGTTTCATGAACACACACACACACACACATTGCGATTTTCTGTGATTGTACGACGGCGTCATCGACGCGATGCTTACAGCGATCCATCGTGGCCTAGATTCGTTGTATTGTATCGTGCGGACGTTCAAAAAGGACAGCCAAAATGCAAGCGTTTAAAAAATCCCCGTTTCCTCATGAGGAATTTCTCTCTCTCTCTCTCTCTCTCTGTGTGTGTGTGTGTGTGTGTTAAAGAAAAATATGGAGCAACTCCAACTTCCTCCCGCTTTAATCCTGCTTAATAATTAATGCCTGGGTTCTCTCTGCATTTGCTTCGGTGAAATTCGAAGATTCGAAATTAAAATGAAAGCAATTTCATATTTCTTTTTCTTCACACACACACACACACACACACACAAATCTCAAGAAATGAACATCCTACGATCCTGCACGCTACACGCTACGTCACACGTAGCAGACTAGGAGCGAATCAGAACGTAAATAACGTCGGGTTTTTTTTCCGTTAAGTGGTATTTCGCATAAAACGGACCCGATGCTTTTCGGAATACGAGCGCAAACCAAACCCCGGGTTCACGTCGACGTCGGAAATGCCAAGATACACCCATCATTTTGTCGTGTTAAAACGAGTTAATCCCATGCGCGCCAGCCTTTTGCCAACTGGCAAGCCGACGCTTCAAACAGCCCTCGTATAGGAAGCGTATTCATACTAATTACTAATTAAAACCAAATCAAAGAAGAAACAATTAATGAAATAAATGAATGTGGGGGGGATTGGTCTAAAGGCATCTGTAAAAAAGTTGGGGTTTTTTTGGGGTTTGTTTTTGTTTTTTTTCTTCCGCCCCATAGCGAAACTTGTTGAAAAATAAATAAGCAAAGAGCACATGTGGGTGGATGGCTCCGACATCTTAAGTGGTGATTGATTAAAAAATAACAGCCGTGTCACATTCAGTATATCGAAAAGCCTTTACATCACAGGAAGCGACTCCAGGCAAACGGCATGGCGGATTTCGCTCTTTGTTTCGAGAGACAGACGGAAGAAGAAGAAGAAAAAAAAAAGAGAGAGATGGAAACACAGAGAGAGAGAGAGAGAGAGAGAGAGAGGGGTGAGGAAGGTGTGTTTGAAAGTATTTCTATCCGGTGTAACACAGATTTCTGATTTGTTCATCTGCCATTTTTCCCGTTAAGACAATAACGTTCTGGTGCCGTCGTCTGTCTCGAGGGGAGAAGACAAACCCATCCCCGACTTCGTATAGCGCATAATAACCTGTAAATAATAACAAACAAAGATGCATTTATTTATTTATATATATATATATATATATATATATATATATATGCACACACACGTCGCTGGAGTGTCGCTGTTCAAGGCCGGATTTCAGACAGTCGGCACTTCACCGACATGAAATGGTTTCCGCGAAGAGATTTGCACAGGGAAAAGGCAAGGTAGCATATTTTTTTCCTCCTCCCATTTCTCCCCCACCCTTTCTTTCTTTCTTTCTTTTTCTTTGAATAAGACGAGCCAAAAACGTGTTGGCAACTCCCGAAAGAGCGAGTGATGAAGTGAACTTGGCACGCTGGCGCACTGAGAGAGTCCTGATTGGTCAGGGTCGGTGGGGGTGGCGGTGGCGGTTCGGGGTGGGTGTTGGGCATAATGTGGTGTTTTCTCGTGCCAAGTTCGGAATTAAAGGCACTTTTTAATGTATTCACTCCCTCATTCACTCGCTCGTCGAGTGGTCAGCTTGTCCGTCCGAGCGGACGGAACGAGTGTGTCGTCGCTCATTTATCTATTTAGTAGTTCACCTGCGTGTTCGGACCAACGGGACGAACAAATGTATTCTCATCCGTTCGCTCGTGTATTTTCGACGGGGATGATGCGGTTTGGACCCCGCTAGTCTGCTCCCGCTTTAAAGTGATTTCTCTTCACTGGGTCCAAAAGGAGCTAACCCATGACAGACAGAAGGGGTTTGTTTTTAAATTAAAAACGACAACAACAACAACAACAACAACCTCTTCACCTACATCAATCAATAAACAACATGAGATCAGTGAAGCAGTTCAATAGGTTGTGTGTGTGTGTGTGTGTGTGTGTGTGTGTGTATGGATACATCTGATGACTGAAGGTGTTAATGGAAGTGTTGTACAGTGTGTGTGTGTGTGTGTGTGTGTGTGTGTGTGTGGCAGCACAGACATGAATCATTCTTAGTAATACAATGGTTTCCATGACATCAACGGGAATATTTCCAGAACTCGAGTTAAAAAGGATGCGGGGAAAATGTATATATTGTATTGTGTGTGTGTGTGTGTGTGTATATATATATATATATATATATATATATATATATATATATATATATATATATATATATATATATATATATATATATATATATATATATACACACACACACACACACACACACACTACACGACGGCCTCCTTGAGAACATCATACAAATAAATCACACTAAGTGATGCCCTTTTACTGATTCTTCTCTAATTGGAATTGCTGCTCTGTATTTATCTTTATTTTCCCTCTATTTATTTATTTATTTATTTATTTATTTTTAGCGTATTTTATTTTTTTTTTTTTTTAAGGCAAAGCGATTGATAAGCAATGGCTGCTCGAGACGCAACAAATTAAAATTCAGCCGAGGACGTTCGAGAGCTGTGCACTTGTTAAGTTCTTTTGAATGCGCTTGATTACATTCTAGGCAGGCATCCTGATGCGAAACAGCTCCCCATTAAACCCTCCCTGCACCCTCTACCCCGTCCCAAATCGATAAAACACACACACACACACACACACACACACACACACACACACACACACACACACCAAACCTTGACATTACACAACTTAGCTGCTAGCCGGGTGCAGGTACCTTCGCTAACAACGTAGCATGTGTACGTATGTTTTACGTATCCTCACTCACACACACACACACACACACACACACAGTGATACACAAAGGAAGAAGCACCCGAGTTTCTCTCTGGATGCCCCTCGGTGTTCACATCGATCGCTCTACGACTGTACGTGGCTTTCTCTTGCTGCTAATCTGACCCGATGGCTCAGATTCAGGACGTCGTTCGTGCTCCGTGGCGTCGTTCGGACGGAGAGACGCGGACCGGAGAACACACTCGACTTGTGTACTTGTGAGCGTGTTTGTTTGTCAGAGACCTCAGTCGCTGAAATGCAGCAGCCACTGCGGTGTTTTTTCTTGGCACGGCGACAGCATTGTCGGTGCCAAGCCCTATGGCGAGAAGTACTAAAAGACGCATAAGGATGGCATTAGCGCTCAAATCGTATCCTCTCGTTCACCGCGTGCAGTTTGCCAGAGCACAATCCCAAAGTCGATTTATTTATTTATTTATTTATTTATTTATTTATCTTGTGCGTGTGTGGGGTGGATTGGATAGGATAGGATTGGGGGTTGGTTCGCTCGTCTGCGCCCTGTCTTCTCGTCTACCGATACGTCCGCGCGACGTCGCAATACGCTCCACCTGCGAACGGACACAAATAAATTGTTGATTTCTTTGCTTTTTTTCCGGGGCTTTTTTTTTAATGCATTTAATTATTTATTTATTTATTTTGCATGCTTTCTTTGTTTCTTGTGTGGGTTTTTTTTTTTTTTGGCAGTTTATCACGTGAAAACCGAAGACAAAGGACCGGCGTGCTTTTATTTCCGCATTCCCCTTTGTTGGATGGATTTAGAGTGCGATCCACAATACGGGACATGCGCGGAGCAGAGAGAACCAGGCTTTTTTTTTTTTCTTTTTTCCCCGGGTGTGTTGTTTTAGACGACTCTAAAACCTAAACAAAAACGAACAATGCTCGTCATTGTGCGTCGAACATAAAAACCACACACACACACACACACACACACACACGCAATAAAAAGCCTGCTAAAACAACAGCACTAACTACTTACACCACCAAAAAATCCCAACAAAAGAAAAGAAAGCCGTATGAAATCGTAAATACTATTTAGCGCTGCGGCGAACAAAAGGAAGCATGTCATGCTAAAATCTCACTTTTATTGTTTGTGCTTTGGGATGACAGAGATATTGGACTGTATTAAAGCAGATTAAAGACCAAAAAAACAACAACAACAACAACAAAAAAACAAAAAAACAACCCAGTGGTGGGGAATTGAGCGCTTAAAAACCGCTAAGTGGATTCCATAAAAAACCTGCTCGTGTCCTACATTACCTCAGCAAGGACTTGGGAAGACGAGAACAAGACGCGTTTGGCCTAGCGAGCTGTTCGACGCGCTCCGACGCGCGTAATAGCGACAAGATGTACTTATAATACGACGCATTTCAATAATAAACAGTAGCGAGACTTAAATAAGTAACTTACGGTAAAAACACGGCACGTCGCGCGACATGACGGCGGTCTGATTACGACACGCGGATCTGACGAAGAGAGGTTAGAGGTCAGGGAGAAACCCGTTCGAAGGAAACCGTTGAGAAAATCGGCCGTCCTTTGTTCGCGAGCTGAGAATCTGAAGCTCGGTTAAACACGCGGCTCTCTGTCGTCGGAAGCTAGCTCTTAGGGTTGTAGGCGTATGAAAGCCGTAGAAACGGCGGATAACGGCGCGTCGTGTCGTCGGCTGAAATGACAGACAGGGCTGATGGACGCTGATCGTCTTTCTTTAATCTGTAGGCGAGGGGATGTTTATCCGTATACACCATTTACCACTCCGCTGGCTGGCTACGGAATTACAGAACGTACAAAATTCGACCTCTGGAGGAAAAAACAAACAAACAAACAAAAAAAGCCATGTAAATGGGAATGAATTCTGATCTGAGGAAAGCCTCGACGCTTTAAAGATGCTTCGAGTGCACGTTGACTAAAGAGCCGATAATACACTTCAGTCAGTGAAATATCTGAGATGCGTTTCAGCCTGTGTGGCGATCTCAGGACAGCTTACACCGTGCGCCTACGAAATGATTACGCAAATACCGTCATTACTGAGTAAATGTGTAATAAAACTAATGATAATCCCTCAGAGAGAGAGAGAGAGATAAAGAGAGAGTGTGAGAGAGTGAGAGAGAGAAAGAGAGAGTGAGTGAGAGAGAAAGAGAGTGAGTGAGATAAAGAGAGAGATTGAGAGAGAGTGAGAAAGAGAAATTGAGAGTGAGTGAGTGAGTGAGTGAGAGAGAGAAAGAGAGAGTGAGTGAGTGAGAGAGAGAGAGAGAAAGAAACAGAGAGAGAGAAACAGAGAGAGATGAGAGTGAGTGAGAGAGAGAGAGAGAGAGAGAGAGAGAAAGAGGGAAAGAGAGAGTGAGAGAGAGAATGAGAAAGAGAGAGAACGAGAAAGAGAGAGAAAGAAAGAGTGAGAGAAAGAGAGTGTGAGAGAAAGAGAGTGAAAGAGAGAGAATGAGAAAGAGAGAGTGAGAGAAAGAGAGAGAGTGAAAGAGAGAGAGAGAGAGAGAGAGAGGAAGAGAGAGAGAGAATGAGATAAAGAGAGCGTGAGAGTGAGAGTGAGAGAAAGTGAGAGAGAGAAAGAGAGTGAGTGAGATAAAGAGAGAGGAAAGAGAGAGAATGAGAAAGACAGAGAGAGAGAGAGAGGAAAGAGAGAGTAAAAGAGAGAGAGAGAGGAAAGAGAGAATGAGAAAGAGAGAGAGAAGAGAGAGAGAATGAGAGAGAAAGTAAAGAGAGAAAGAGAGAGAGAGGGAAAGAGAGAGGAGTGAAAGGAGAGAGAAAGAAAAGGAGAGAGAGAAAGAGAGAGTGAGTGAAAGAGAGAGAGAGAGAGAGAGAGAGAGAGAGAGAGAGAGGAGAGAGAATGAGATAAAGAGAGCGTGTGAGAGTGAGAGTGAGAGAAAGTGAGAGAAAGAGAGTGAGTGAGAGAAAGAGAGTGGGAAAGAGAGAAAGAGAGAGAGAGAGAGAGAGAGAGTGAAAGAGAGAAAGAGAGAGAGAGAGGGAAAGAGAGAGTGAGTGAAAGAGAGAGAGAGAGAGAGAGTGAGAGAGAAAGAGAGAAAGAGAGAGAGAGAGGGAAAGAGAGAGTGAGTGAAAGAGAGAGAGAGAGAGAGTGAGAGAGAAAGAGAGAGAAGGAAGGTCTGTGTTGTAACGATAATGCAATGGATGGCTTCTGCTGTGGTGTGACACTCTGTATGAGGTAATGCCATGGGGCAGAAGGAATATCACATATATACACACACACACACACACACACACACACACACACACACACACACACACACACCTGCATTCCTCAGAGTTTTGAAAGCACTACTTCTCCCCCCTCACTTCAACTTCTTACGTTGCATGAACTTTTTTGTACGCCTTTATCTAATACCCCTTCGGTCTAATGTTCCCGTCCCTCTTTCTTCTCTTGTGGCTTAAACAGACGCTCGGATCAGAAGACGTACAGACGTTCCACTGCCCTCTGATCTCCAGCTAGAAAAATCGTCCGTGTCGATATTCTCCAGCTCGGATCGTTTTCTGCATCCTCCGCTCTTCAGTCTCATCAAAGGCAGGAACGACTACCGCCGGAATGTCTGCTAAACACTGCAGCGTCTGCGTGCCTTCGTTCTTATTCCTCATAGGAATATTCTTACAGAGATAACCGAGCTGGAGAGAGAGAGAGAGAGAGAGAGAGAGTTATTGGAAAAAAATCTCTCTTTCTCTCTCTCGCTCGTTCTCTTTAATCAAACACTTCCATGAACGTATATTATATATATATATATATATATATATATACAGTATATATAAATAAACGAAGCTCCGATTTCTGTACAGTTGATGTACAGGCTTGCGTTAGATTCTGTTTACGTATCGGTCTGTGTAAAATGCGTAGGCGTGATCACATATGGACACCACGGGTCCGGAGTTACAGAGGTACACGTATGTGAGGAGAACCCCCGGTGAAAGAGAGTGACAGACGTCAGACGTACTCATACAAATCAGGGGTGTGATAAAGTGAGAGAGTGTGAGAGAGTGAGACTGAGAGAGAGTGAGAGAGAGGAGGAGAGAGAGAGAGAGAGAGAGAGAGATAAAGAGAGAGTGAGAGAAAGAGAAATTGAGAGAGAGAAAGAGAGAGTGAATGAGAGTGAGAGAAAGAGAGTGAGTGAAAGAGAGAAAGAGAGAGTGAGAAAGAGAGAGAGTGAGAGAAAGAGAAAGAGAGAGTGAGTGAGAGAGAGAGTGAGAAAGAGAGGAGAGAGAGAGATAAAGAGAGAGAGTGAGATAAAGAGAGAGAGAGTGAGAAAGAGAAAGTGAGAGAGAAAGAGAGAGTGAGGGAGAGAGAGTGAGAAGAGAGAGAGTGAGTGAGAGAGAGAGAGAGAGAGTGGGAGAAAGAGAGAGAGAGTGAGTGAGTGAGAGAGAGAGTGAGAGTGAGAAAAGAGAGAGTGAGTGAGAGAGAGGAGAGAGAGAGAGAGTGAGGAGAGTGAGAAAGAGAGAGAGACAGAGAGAGAGAGTGAGTGAGAGAGAGAGAGTAGAGAGAGAGTGAGTGAGAGAGAGAGAATAGAGAGAGAGAGTGAGAAAGAGTGAGTGAGAGAGAGAGATAGTGAGTGAGAGAGAGGGAGTGAGAGAGAGTGAGTGAGTGAGTGAGTGAGTGAGAGAGAGAGAGAGAGAGAGAGAGAGGAGTGAGTGAGTGAGAGAGAGAGAGAGAGGAAGGAGTAAGAGAGAGAGAGAGAGAGAGAGAGAGTGATTGAGTGATTGAGTGAGAGAGAGACTGAGAGAAAGAGAGGGGGCAACTACAGCTACGACTGTGGAAAGAAAGAAAGAAAGAAAGAAAGAAAGAAGTGCGGGTCTATTTCGGAATTCCGTCTATTCAGCGCTTGATGATGAATCTGGGTTAAAAGAAGAAGAAGAAGAAGAAGAAGAAGAAGAAGAAGAAGAGGAAACATTTGAACGCTCCTACATTAGGAAGATCTGATATTTAAAGCATTTCTCTCACCTCCTACCCAGAGTTTCCCATTCAAACGCTGCCAGGAGCTTCACTTTGGCACAATGCTGTCTCTAAACCGTGTGTGTGTGTGTGTGTTGAAAGCTAACAACTTTCCAATCACTCCACGAAACACTCCCGTCGTGTTGTACAGCGTTGAACAGGTCTCACGCGTGGATTTGAATGATGAAGTTCAATAAATAGAAACGCGATACGGCCTACGAAGACTATACAAGACATGAAAAGTGACTTCCAGAGATCGTTTTTTTGGGTTCATTGTTCGACTGCGCGAGCGAGGACGCTTAAAAGGCACTGTGTCACTTCCATAAACGAAGAGAAATCAAAGAAAAGGAGCTTTATTTAAACCAAAAACAATGAGCGGAACCCGATACCGTAGATTCAAAAACAAGATGAATTTATGAAGATGAAGGCATCACCTCGTGCGCAGAGAAAAAAAAGTGCCAACCGTGCAAATACTGAATTTTCCCACTGTGCTTGCACGTGTGTGTGTGTGTGTGTGTGTGTGTGTGTTCCCTTTTCCAAAGGACCCTAATAGATGCACACCCCCACCTCCGCCCCCCTTAGTGGCTATAATTATGGAGATGCCATGATGGCTTTGTGTGTGTATGTGCGTATGTATGTGTGTGTATGTGCAGGTGATGTGTCAGAAACAGCTGGGGAGACACAATGCTGCAGCTGCTGAAGAGTCTGGGAAGCCTGCACCGTCCAACATGCCACCAATCCACTGATCTCAGAAAAAATTCTCTTTTTTTAAAAAACTTAAAAAAAAAATTACCCCCAAAACCCCTTTTTTCTTTAAAAACACATTTATTACTTTTCTCATACAATTTTTTTTTTTTTTTCATAATTCTCTTTTCTTCTCAACACAATTTTTTTTCTTTTAATAAAACATACCCAATAATACTCACAAAACACCTTTTTTTTTTATACATACCTCTCTTTTTTTCTCAACAAACCCCCTCTTTTTCAAACACCACAACCCTAACTACAAAAACCTTATCACCTTTCTTCACAAATACTATCCTTTTATCTCATCTTATAACATTTCTTTCAAACAAAAATACTCTCTTTTTTAAAAAAATCTCTACTTCTCTTATCACAACAACACACACTTAAAAACAAACTTTCTCCCTAACCTCTTCTAACCAAAACACCCTCTTACACAACAAACTACTCACATATTACCTACATCAAAACAAATACCTACTAAACACAAAAAACCTTCTTATTAAAACATAACAAACAAATACCAAAAAATAAAAAACCCTCTTCTCACAACAATCACAAAAACTTAAATACTTACTTCCTTCCTACTTACTACACAACTAACAACATTTCAACCCTTATTACATCCCAAAAAAACCTTAAAAACATAAAACAAAAAACTAAAAACACCTTTCAAACAAAACAACTAACAAAATACCCAAAAAACCTACCCTTCCAAAAAAACACAACACAACCTACCACACCAAAAACAACCTAAAACATCTGTCCTTATAACAGACTGATGAAACTACAGATCTCAGAACAGATTCCATGCTTATAACACACTTAACTACCGATCTCAGAACAGATTCTGTCCTTAACTACTGTCCTTAACTACTTAACTACTGATCTCAGAACAGCTTCTGTGCCTATAACACACTGTTAACTACTGATCTCAGAACAGCTTGTGTCCATATAATACACTGATGAAACTACAGATTCTATGCTTATAACACACTTAACTACCGATCTTGAACAGATTCTGTCCTTAACTACTTAACTGTCCTTAACTACTTAACTACTGATCTCAGAACAGATTCTATGCTTATAACACACTTAACTACTGATCTCAGAACAGCTTCTGTGCCTAAAACACACTGTTAACTACTGATCTCAGAACAGATTCTATGCTTATAACACAATTAACTACTGATCTCAGAACAGCTTCTGTGCCTAATACACACTGTTAACTACTGATCTCAGAACAGCTTCGATCTACAACAAAGTAGATCCCAAAATGTGTGGATCCACTGTCTGGGCCGAATTGAACAAATCCGGGATTTAAATACAGGTAAGACATAGAATTGCAGAAACGTGCGCAGAACCAGTAACAGCGTACAGAATACCATCACCATGCATTCGTTTAAGGGTCTCATTTGGTCGACATAAACTCGTAATAATATTCTCATGCTGTGACGGATGTCAGCGCTATTATTTTTATTATAATGTATTTAATGACCTGTTATTTATTGAAGACCATTTAAGAGTTCTGCAGTAGCATTAGCTGATAGTAATCCTGCGAATAATAATTATGATTATTATTTTTTAAATATTTGAAATATTCCAACTCATTGATCAGCTGGGAAAACAATCGGTAGATTAATTGGTTGAAAATAACGGTTAGTTGTAGCCCTAGATGAAACACGAGCCGCTCTTACCTACCCATGTTTCCCGGACTGGCTGCATGATATACAACTATAATTATAATTACGTTGCGGTATTTTGTTAATCTCTTTACGTCATATAACAAAACCCATGAGAGAACACTTGATTTTTCAATGGGACATGATTAGAGATTGCTGACAACCATGATTAGCGCGGTGTGATTTAAAATAAAAAACAACAACAACAACAAAAAAACAACAACAACCACCTCATTCCACATGCACATTTATCAGATGGTCTGAATTCATCACAACAACTAGAGCAGACTCCTCCTGCACGTCTGAGATTGGTCCGCACGTTCATAACACCCGGAAATCCCTGTGACCTGCTACATGACCGAGAACGCTTGATTCTCAATGAAGCGCGAATTTAAAAGCACGATAGATCACTGCAGGGGGTTTCCTCCGGGTTCCTCCCCCAGTCCAAAGACATGCACGCTAGGTTGATGGGCGGGTCTAAAGTCTCTGTAGTGTATGAATGGGTATGTGAGTGTGTACGTGATTGTGCCCTGCGATGGACTGGTACCCTGTCCAGAGTGTACCCTGACCTTGTTCCCCATCCTCCCTGGGACAGGCTCCAGGTTCCCCCGTGACAGAAGATGGATGGATGGATGGATATATCACTGATACTTGGTCTTCCATGAATTTATGGACTGTTAGCGTTGAAGATCTTGCACATTATCTGATATGGTAGCACAGATCCTTCAAGGATAGGTCGACGTCTTAAGGGGAACTGGCCATGCGTCTCGGCGTGGCATCGAACGAGATGATGAAAGAAACGGAAAGCGAGACTTTGGTGAGAACATCCTCGGAAAAAGGCGCGAGCGCTCCGAGCGAAACTCGGCTTCCAGGTCAATCCATTACGCTTGACAAGTTAAATGTTCCATGCTAGACCATATGGCAGGAGAGCAGCTCTGCAAATGCGTTACAATTAAAGGCTTCGACTCGAGTTCAAGTCGTTATCCATATCTCTCTTTCACTTCACCTCACTTCTTGGATTTTGATGCTTTTATCTTTCTGCGTATCCCGATTCAATCTGCCGATTCGGGAGAGCTTTATTAGCGTGCTACGTTCGGCCTCGATTTGTAACGGCTCCAAGCTTGAACGAGACGATAATTAACCTGTCTCTCATCGCTCTCCCTTGGTAAGCGGGTGTTCTTTTTGTCTTGTGTGTACTTATATTAATACAGGAATGGCAGTGTGACAAAAGAATGTTGATTTTAGGATATCATATTCATATAATAACACACACACACACACACACACACACAATGAGAAAAGGCAGGAAAGTTTTTATGGGTAGACACGTGTCTGCAGAGGAAGAGGGAGAACGGAAGACGGAAACAGAGAGAATGAGTACAGATGTGTGTGTGTGTGTGTGGGGGGGGGCTAGAGAGAGACAGGTGACAACACAAGCAAGACAAACGGGGAAAGAGATACAGGATGCAAAACACACAGATGGAGTGGGGGGAAAGAGAGGGGAGAAAGAGAGAGAGAGGAGGAGAAAGAGATGGGGAGAGAGGTGGGGGGATCAGAGGGGGAGAGAGTTAGAGGGGGGGAGAGAGAGAGTTAGAGGGAGAGGAGGGGAGAGAGGGAGAGGGAGAAAGGAAAGAGAGGGGAAAGGGAGAGGGGGAGAGGGAGAGGGAGAGAGAGAGGGGGAAAAAGAGAGGGAGAGAGGGGGAGAGGGAGGGAGAGAGAGGAGGGAGAAGGGAGAGAGAGGGAGAAGAGAGGGAGAGAGGGGTAAGAGAGAGAGAGAGAGAGGAAGGGGGGTCACGACGACGACGACGACAAGTGCAAGACAGCATCTCAGTATCACTGCTCCCACCTAATCAGATAATAGCAGGGTGCTCACACTAAAAATAATCACATGCAGAAGGTTTTGCGAGAAATGATACACCAAGAGTGTGGGTGACACCGAAGGGTGACTTCCATTTTAGTGTGCGGGTGTGTGTGTGTGTGTGTGCGCGTGTGTGTGCGCGTGTGTGTGTGTGCGCGTGCGTGTCTTACAGTATTGTTTACCTCCGCTGACGAGTAGATGCCATTTACTGAATGAATTCCTCTACAGTAATGCTATTATAATACGACCATAATTTGATAACAAGGACTCTGGGTAATTTACACTCAGACAGGTCTTTAACGGAGAGAAAGACCGAGACTGTTACACGAACAAACGCGGAATAAACCCCGGGCAATCTGTGTGCTAAAGAACTGTTTCTATTTTGAATGCGTTACCACCCAAGCACCTGATATCCGTGCAGTCGCTCTATCCGTTTCTGTCACTGCTGCTCTCAGGCGACGGCGATACGCGATCTTCGGCTCTGGTGAGAACGCGATTACTGAGACGCACCGACGTGGAACAGACAAAGCGTCTAAAACACTAGCCGTTTTAGTTTTAGCTCCATCCACGTTGTTTGTGCCACCGATATACGTGCACTCACCGGACACTTCATTAGTAACACCTTCCCAGTGCAAGTATCCAATCAACCAATCGCGTAGCAGCGTCAGAAAGCATCAACTCGCACAGACACCGCACACGAGAGCTTCGGTTGGTGTTCGGATCGAACATCAGAACGGGAAGAGACTGCCATGTCGGTGACTTTGATCAGGTCACGGTGCTGGTTTGAGCTTAAAATAAACTTACACACGAGATGTCTCGAAAATACTGAAGGCGTTGAGTGATGGAGGTAGAGGAAGCGTGGGGAAAGACAGATAATCAGGGAGGGAATGTGTTAATAAAGAAAAGGTCAGAAATGGTAATGAATGGCTCTAACACCTCTCCTCGGCACCAGGGGATTGTGGGTAAAAACAGCAGCGGAACAGCTGGAGCAGGATAATGAGTGTAACACACACCTGACCCACTTCCTTTTCGGTGACGAACAAGAACATTACGCAATGAAACACACACACACACACACACACACACACACACACACTGTAGGTTTCCTCGGTTGTCTCTCGACGGGAAAACTTGAAGGTTATATGTAGAACCCCTCAACTGAGACCACGGTAAACAGGGTTCCTAGTAGAACCCCATTAGGAAGCGAAGAACTTTTAACTATTTCAAAAGAAAACATCGTTTTATCCTCTCATAATCTCGCGGTTCTCCTTCACTCTTCTCTCTTCCACCTCTCTAACGCCTTCTTTCTCTTACAGAGCCCCACAGTTATAGAACAGTCTTCCAATTAGTGTTCGGGACTTCAGTCTCGGTCTCGGCTTCAAGCGTATTTGTTAACTCAAGCCTACCCCTGACTAGACTTTCTGTTACGCCAAGCACAGTCCGAATAATCTTGTCTCTCCCGCTCTCCTCCTGTCGAGCCACACTCGATTTTATGGAGATACTAGCTAGATCCTGATCCTCTCGGCCCGATCCGTTTCGGATGTCCTGCCTCCGGACGGAGCTCGCGTCTACTCCAATTCCAGATTGCTGGGTGCTTTCCTCATCCACCCAGACGAGGACGGGTTCCCCTTCTGAGTCGGGTTCCTCTCAAGGTTTCTTCCTCTTAGCATCTTAGGGAGCTTTTCCTCGAACCCGACGCCACCGGCTCGCTCAATAGGGATATATTCGCACTTTTAATATCTGTATACCGTGTTTATATATTTCTGTGTCGATTGTAAAAAAGCGCGATACACACACACACACACACGATCCTCTCTTTCTTTATCTTTTCTAATCCCCCCCCCCCTTTTCAAACACGTAATTAACATTTAGCATTTGTAAACCGTATAATTACTCTGTCACACATTGCGACCTTCACATTCTGTGAAGTGATGATAGTGTGGGGTCAGAAAGCTCAAGACCCCGAGCTTTTCCGACCTTTGTGAAATTAGAGAGTTAGCGAGATGACCCTGCCCAGAAAGTAGCTCAAACCCGGCACGCTGTGTACCGTACGAATCCGAATCTTTATTTGCTAAACACCGGCTGGATGAGGACTTTCTCTTTGCAGGAAATAGAGCAAAGATGTCATTTTGGCCAAGGGCAAAGAAGAATATATATCCATCCATCCCGCTTATCCCGCACAGGGTCATGGGCGAGCCTGGAGCCTGCCCCGGAGAACTCGGGGCACAAATCAGGGGACACCCTGGAAGGGGTGCCAACCCATCAGGGCACAATCACACATTACGGACACGCGGGAAATCCCGATCGGCATAAAATGCACCTCTTTGGACTGGGGGGGAGGAAACCGGAGTATCCGAAGGAAACCCCTGAAGCTCGGCGAGAACATGCAAGCTCCGCACACACAGGGCGGAGGCAGGGTTCAAACCCCCAACCCCGGGGGGTAAACGTGCTAACCGCTAAGTCACCGTCGCCCCTTTCAAGAAGAATACGCAGGATGATAATCTACAATGAAAGAATGTTTATTCTCTTTCCATATGCGGATTCATCATCTCACGTTCGAACGGGAGTGTCTCTTTGGAAGCCTCTTGGGGTCAAGTATCCTGGTCGATGGCCTAGCCATGTTTGTACCATGCAGTGTTTCAGTGTCGGTCACATCCGGTCTCAGGGCTCAGAACTAAAGAGGGAATGCAAGTTCTACCTCAGATAATGAATGTGTTCATAAATGAAGTTCTTATTAAATAAAGACTCATGTGTCAGAACAAGTCAACGGAAAGCATTCGCACTGGATTATTAACTGGATTTAACGAAGACTGCGGTGCTCAGAATAACCGCTTCCGTGTTGTTTTTGCCCCTCACGGTCCACGGCGGCTTCTATAACCGTTGGAAAATCGCCAGTGTCACAAAAGTCCTGTTTGTGTTCAATTTCTTGTTCGCGCTATGTGTTCGTGACATATGTACTACAAGCAGTGTTGCCAAATCGGAAAAAAAAATTATATATATATAATCTTAATAAATAAATAAAAATCACACATAAAATAACGAATAAAAAAAAAAATCACACACGCCAAATGTTTTTTGGCCACCAAAAGTTAGTAGATTAACTAGATTATGGAGCCGTCTGTACTTTGGGGGCCGTGTCTCCGGTGGTTAAGACGTTGGACTACTGATCGGAAGGTCGTGAGTTCAAATCCCAGCGCCGCCAAGCTGCCACTGCTGGGCCCCTTGAGCGAGGCCCGTAACCCTCCTCTGCTCGGTTGTATAAATTTGAAAAATGTACGTCACTCCGGATTAAGGGCGTCTGCCAAAAGTTTTGGCCACGATTTGATCGTCTGAGACGAATACTGAGAACTCGACGACATAAAATGCACCAGTAAAACCCCACTCGTGATGAGGGTTTAGGGCGGATGCAAGTGTAGATAAGAGCTTTATTGAAGAGAGGCAGATAAAACAAAAACAAACAAAACGTGAGACGATAGCGTGGTCGAAAACTAGCAAAAGGTCACGCGATCGGCAAACGGGTGTAAACAAGGCTAAACAAGAATCAGACAACGAGGTCGGGGACAGGATCCAAACTCTGAGACGAGAAACGGTGAACAAAAGCTCGGCACACGAATACTTCACCTCGACCAATGAGACCTGAGGGTTGTTATTATGTGATTAAGGGTAAACACAAAACAGCTGAGACTAATGATGACACGAGTGAACAAGCAATGACAAGACAGGGGACGGAGACAGGACAGAAATCGTAACAAATGCAAGTGTAGAACGTAAACAAAGTCGATTTCACTATAAGAGCGTGCTCTTACGACATCTAATCATGACACTAACGAGTAGCTAAATGGGACAACAGACGGTGTCTGGGGGTGTTAAAAGTCATCACGCCGAACAGGAAAAAAAAACTTTCCAGGTAAACTGGTTCAGCTGTCCTGGATTCATCCACAGCGTAAATCCGGATTATGGAAAATGTTTTAAATCAATTTTGGAAAAGTTCTCGGAAGTTCGGTCGAGCGGCCGCGGTGTAGTTCGTTTACAGCGTACGGTTAGCCGTTTGTTTCTGCCGATCGTATTTACGCGTCAAACTTCCTCAAAGTTCTGTTCGTGTGCGAAAATATGATCCTGACGCGCGAAACCTGCTAGTGTTGTAAACTTTTGTTGATCACAGAGATGAATTTCCCTCGCGATAATCCGAAAGTCGGTGTGAAAATCCTATCGGGTGTTTTGTTGAGGGGACCGGCGCGACGCTAACTCCCGGTTTCCCGCTAACAAAATGACATCATCGCTGCGTCGCCGCTCTATCGGCTGGTCTGTCCGCGCGATCTCCTCCTCTACACACCGCCATTGCCTTTTCAGCATTCGCCTGAATTGTTTTCATTAGGTTGCAGATTGTTATATCGGATCGCACATCTTCGTTTGGTTGACGGCGTTGTTATTGTCACTCGTCCGATACTTCGCGTACGATTTTATTGCGATTTTGCTTCTACGAGACGATGCGCTTTCAGGACCAGACTAATCTGATGCGAAGAGTAGTACATCAGCAGGAACGTAGCACAACATGGAGGTTGAAGCTAGCGGTCTGTATATTTCAAAGTGACCGTGCGATAAAAAGATCTTGTCGCTAAAATCAATGACGCTCATTTGGGCCATAATCGTGCAGCCCAATATACCAGTATAGCATTTAGGCCAAGGCTCTGTCCTGGATCAGAGCATCATGATGGACACCGCTAACAAAGTGCTCTGAACACTTAAAACCTTACACACACACACACACACACACACACACACAGAGCAGAGTTAAATAAAGCAGAGTAAACACACACTAGTCTGTGTCAGGCCACTGAACCCTCACTGCCAACGAAATAATTAAACAAATGCAAAACAACAGAGTTCAATACAAATATGAAGCGGTTTGTCCTTTAGGGCTGTGTGTTAATTAACTCCTGCCTGCACACTAGTCCTCGCTTTTGGGCACACACACACACACACACAGAATAAGAGAGAGAGAAAAAAAAACCCATACTAATCTTGTATCCTCCTGGTTTGAGAAGGGTTTAAAACACATACGAAGTGTTTCTTAGCATCTAACACACTGAGCCCTAAAGCCTGCTGCTTGCTTCCCTCTTTAGTGCCTCTCTGTGTTTTTGCCCCCACCCTGTTACCCCGGGGGTAAGCGTGCGCGCTGCTCAGAGACAGAGAGCTGGCACGGCTGGTGTTAAATGCCCCTGCACTCCAAACCGCACTTCAAAAGCCTCGCATTAGAACAGAGCTGGAGCAGGAAGCTGGCAAATCAGAGCAGAGCTGAGACTTCTATCACACACACACACACACACGCGCGCACAGCAGTATACAAAACGTGCACAAACATCCACAAATTCATGGATACACACTTCTATCAACTTAACACAATGTATTACATTGCAGATATTCTCTCTCTCACACACACACACACACACGCGCGCGCGATACGAAACAACAGCATACACAGCAGACACATTCACAAATAACCGCACACATACACATGCAAGGTACAAAACTGTCACAAATCCATGCGCCCGCATTTATCGGGATACAAAGCCAGAGCAGCAAGAGAGTGTTTTCTGTGCCAAATTGCAGAAGGGGCATGAACACTTGCGCACCCTCCCCGCGCCCCACCCCCCCCCCCCACACAACACACTCTCTCTCTCTTCTCTCTCTCTCTCTCTTTCTCTCTCTTCCTCTTTTGTTTCCCGTCCCATAACATAGCACTGAAACACAACTTTTCAATTACGATGCCGACGAAAAAAAGAAGAAGAAGAAAAAAAAAAAGCGCCCACGCTTAATGAAACCGCGTCATTCTCGTCCCTCTAATTTAGCGTCGGCGTGGAGACGCTCCTCCGTGGAATAAGTTGTAAATAACTGCGTTGTTGACAGTGGAGCAGCTCGAGGGGCGCTCACTGCACCCTGAACAGGTTCTCTCTGGGTCTGTGTGGGTTTCCTCCGGGTTCTCTGGATTCCTCCGACCTGACCTCCCCGGAACACGCTGGACTGCTCCGGTGCGCCCGAGTGTGGGATTGGACGGGTGTATCCCTGCCTGCCTTGGGTCCAATGTCCCCGAAACCCAAGCCAGGAACAATGAATGAATGAAGATGAATGAGTAGATGAATCAACGAATGGGTGAATGAATAGATGAAGGAATGAAGAGATGAAAGAATAGACGAATGAATGAATAGATGATGGAATGAGGGAATAGATGAAAGAATGAATAAATGAATGAATGAATGAATGAATAGATGAAGGAATAAATGAATGAATGAAGGAATAGATGAAGGAATGAAGAGATGAATGAATAGATGAATGAATGAATAGATAAAGGAATGAATGAATAGATGAAGGAATGAAGAGATGAAAGAATAGATGAATGAATGAATAAATTAATGAGTGAATGAATAGATGAAGGAATGAATAGATAAAGGAATGAATGAATAGATGAATGAATGAATATATTAATGAATGAATAGATGAAGGAACAGATGAATGAATGAATAAATTAACGAATGAAGAAATTAACAAATGAATAAATTAATGAATGAATAAATTAACGAATGAATGAATGAATGAATAGATGAATGAATGAATGAATAGATGGAGGAGTGGATGAATGAATGGATAAATTAACGAATGAATAAATTAACGAATGAATGAATGAATAGATGAAGGAATAGATGAATGAATGAATAAATTAACGAATGAAGAAATTAACGAATGAATAAATTAACAAATGAATAAATTAATGAATGAATAAATTAACGAATGAATGAATGAATGAATGAATAGATGAAGGAATAGATGAATGAATGAATAAATTAACGAATGAAGAAATTAACGAATGAATAAATTAACAAATGAATAAATTAATGAATGAATAAATTAACGAATGAATGAATGAATAGATGAATGAATGAATAGATGGAGGAGTGGCTCAGTTAGATGTTGTGGTTAGAGAGTATAATATTCTATAACTAATAAGAATTGGAAACATTATGTAGCAACAATAATAACGCGTCCGTCAAGTTTGTTTATGCAGCTTTGTGTGTGTGGCATGAGAATATTAAGGGCAAATGTACCCCAACCCCCCTCCTTCAACCGCATCCCAGTGCCAATCTGGCACACACACACACCCACACACACACACCCCCCCCCACACACACACACAGCACAGCATTATGTAAAAAGCAACCACATCAGCAGCATCTACAATATAGCACACGATCCCGTCCTTAAAATATTTCCTCTCTTTAACGCATTTATTTTCGTGCTCATCAAATTTTTGGGGCTGTATTTTCTCTTTTCTTATTCAGACTCATTGAAGCGACGCGCTAAATTAAATACGGCAGAGCCGAGGTAGCTTAAGCCGCAGAACTCCGGCTCAGACGAACTCTCGATCAGCCTTAAAGAAGCGCTAATAACATGCAGCTCATTCACAACAGAGAGAGCGAGAGAGAGAGAGAGAGAGAGAGAGAGAGAGAGAGAGAAATTGAATGGACGTGCCTGCCCTTGTGAAGTCATTTCCTGACTCTTTTCCTGCATTAACAGATCCTGACGCAGCACTACACGACATTTTATTTGAACGTGGACCGGATTAGTCACACCCCGATGCAAATCGCCTTCACTTTTAAATCTTTTAGTCGGGGGAAGAAAAAAAAAAAAAAAGAACTCCTGTCACCAGCAACAGGGTGAGTTTAGGGGCATTCGAAACCTTCGGCGAATAGAAACCGCTGACACACACACACACACGCATGTGCTTTTATTTAGTAAAAAACCACTGATTCGACATGTATTTAAACCCCCCCCCCAAAAAAAAAAATATTTAGTGCTACATAGTTGGCAATGCTGACGTCTTAAATATTTGTAAGAGAATATGCATAATAATCCTTACATATATTATCTGGTAAAAAAAAATATATATATATTTTAGATATTTATATATTTATTTAATGAATATATTTATATTTATTTATATATTTAATTCAAACAAAAGAAAGTCTATCATGACAATTAAAAAAAAAAGCCTTTTCCATACAAATAAAAATACTAAAAGACATAATAAATAAAAAATGATAAACTGTCAGAACTCGCTTTATAATTCATCTACAAACCGAAAGCCTGAGATGAGCGCAGCGTTAGGAAAACGTTTACTCGAACGGAGAAAACTGAGATATACCCGAAATTGTAGCATTCTAATTTTATTTGTAACAATTATTTTGGGGGTTTGTTTATAGCTTTCATAGTGTGCGACGTTGGATTTATATCATTTGCAAAGTTATTGGACTGTAGCTGTGCGACTGTGTTCATATATATATATATATATATATGACAGAGAGAGGGAGAGAGAGAGAGAGAGATAGAGAGAGAATTATTACTGCTAAAAAATCTACAAATTTTATTTCATACTCGTAATTATATATATATATATATATAGAGAGAGAGAGAGAGAGAGAGAGAGAGAGAGAGAGAGAGAGAATTATTACTGCTAAAAAATCTACAAATTTTAATACATACTCGTAATTATATATATATAGAGAGAGAGAGGGAGAGAATTATTACTGCTAAAAATCTACAAATTTTATTTCATACTTGTAATTATATATATATATATATATATATAGAGAGAGAGAGAGAGAGAGAGAGAGAGAGGGAGAGAGAGAGAGAGAGAATTATTACTGCTAAAAATCTACAAATTTTATTTCATACTTGTAATTATATATATATATAGAGAGAGAGAGAGAGAGAGAGAGAGGGGGGAGAGAGAGATAATTATTACTCTAAAATATACATATTTTATTTCATACTTGTAATTATATATATATATATAGATAGATATAGAAGAGAGAGAGAGAGAGAGAGAGAGAGAGAGAGAGAGAGAGAGAGAGAGAGAGAGAGAATTTTTACAGTTAAAAAACTCTACAAATTTTTATTCATACTTGTAATATATATTATATATATATATAGTCTTCGTATTTATAGATTTATAATAAATAATGCACAGCATACTATGACATTAAACTGCATGTACTGTCATCATGTATTATACACACACACACAACACACACACACACACACACACACACACACACCCCTTCCTCGGTAAACAGATGGAAAGACACCTTATCGCTTAGTTTCTTTGTGAGAGCTTCTAACCCTCAAAGAGAGATAGGTCACACCTCCTGTCTAACTCTCACACACCCACACACACACACACACACACACACACCCACACACACACATTCTCTCTCTCTCTCTCTCAGCTCCATCTCTGCTGCAGCACCTCTGTAGATTGATGCTAATCAGCTGCAATTCTCCGTTCCCTTAGACACACAGGTGTGTGTGTGTGTGTGTGTGTGTTCCCAAACGTGCTCACACGTTCCTCGCAGCATTCACACACGCACACACATACGCACGCGCGCGCACACCGGAAGAAAGCAAACCCTGCCGGTACGTTCATTACCTACTCCATTATTAGCGTGTTCTATCAGTTCATTAAAGGAGAACCTCAAGCTAACCACCTGAGGGACCGGCACACAG
Organism: Ameiurus melas; assembly: GCA_012411365.1. Taxonomy (NCBI): domain Eukaryota; kingdom Metazoa; phylum Chordata; class Actinopteri; order Siluriformes; family Ictaluridae; genus Ameiurus; species Ameiurus melas. The sequence continues at coordinate 2,617,129 of CM022769.1, read as the reverse complement.
GAGAAACCGCGCCACAGACCGGGGACCGGAAGTGAGCTGCTCCATCGGAACGCACGTGCGCTCAACCCTGGGCGCAACGGACTTTCTGTGAGGAGCGAAGCCTCCTGATACATTACAGCAAGGAGAGAGAGATGAGTAGAGTTCAAATAATAATAATAATAATAAGAAGAAGAAGAAGAAGAAGAAGAAAATAGTGACTATTACTGCTGGGACAAAACCTGCAAGAGTTAAACAGACCAGCCCCCCTCACTCACTCACTCACTCACTGTTCCCCTCCTCCCTGCCCAAATCCCTCCATCGTGCCAGCTCCTCATTTGCATGTGCTGCTTTTAGGGGTGGGTTTCCCCCGAAAAAGTTGGCAGCGCTCCCCGTTCCCCAGAATGCCAGCGTTTGGGAATTGTGCGCGGAATGAAGCCGATCCAATCTCCCGACCGCGACATGAATTTTCATTAATTACAACCTTGTCAGCAAAAGCATTATCGGAGCTGAATATGAAAATGCTAATGAGCGCTCATTTGCATATTTCTCTTTGTCGGAATGTCATTAATTATTACGTTTTATGATGATGAATGCAGCTGTCGATGCTCTCCGAAGCGTAATTAGCCATCAGGATGCATGGATCCGATCAGCCTCGTACAAAACGGAGGCTGGTGAAAGTAAACTTTTCCCCCCCTTTTTTACATTTTTTTATTTTTTCCTTTTCTTTCTTTTTCTGGTCCGCGGGGACTTGCCTTCACGTTCTCGCACTCTCTCTCTCTCTCTCTCTCTCTCTCTCTCTCTCTTTCTTTCTCTCTCTCTCTCTCTCTCTCTCTCTTGCGCGCGCGCGCTCTTCTCGTTCGCATCCTGTCTTTCACGTGCCCGCGTGCTCCGGCGTCAGCCCCCTCGGATCGGATCTTTAAACACCCCCAAATCCCCAAAAAAAAAAAAAACAAAACTCCTAAATGCACCAAAAAAAAATAATAATAAATGAGGGGGGAGAGAATTATTCTGGCTTAATTAATGCCGTGCTTAATTACTCCAGCGTGATGTCAGCAGCTTTAATTAAGTTTTGGCACCGTTACAGGAAACTCCTGGCTGCATTAAAAGTCATCATGGAGATTTCTGCCAAAAGCCTTCACAAAGCTTTCTCTCCTGGTCGTTAAAGAGAATGGGAGCTGGAGTGAGGACACCTGAACAGGAGGAGCGATAGAACACACACACGCACACACGCACACACACACACCAATGCATACCTTAAGACCTACGACGATAGAGAATTAAGGTGCGTTCTACTGGCGTCCCCCGTAAAAATAATCAAACTCTTCATTCCCTCATTCTTTCTTTTTTTATATATAATATAAAGAACGGAGAGGGGAGAAGAAGAAGAAGAAAAAGAAGAAAAAAGCAACAAAATCCAGTTGATCCGCCTGCAGCCGCTGGGAACAGTGTTTATGAGTAAAAAAGAAAAACAGGAGTAGGCAGATGGGCCCATTACACATGACCAAACCAATCAATCAGAGCTGAAGGGCCCAGGTGCAGCACAGCCGCGCAACAACGCGCCATTTCACAGTCTGTCACACACACACACACACACACACACACACAGAGAGAGAGAGAGAGAGAGAGGGAGAGAGAGAGAGAGAGAGGTCCTACATGAGCAACCCGGCCCTGCTCCCACGAGGGCTCATCTGCACACACATGCGCAAACACGCACACAAGCTTCTCTCTCTCTCTCTCTCTCTCTCTCTCTCTCTCACACGGTCCTACATGCTGTCGAAAGGACTCATCTGCAGCCCTGAGCTAGGCCTGACATCTTCATCTCTCACTCACACACACACACACTCACAAGCTTGCTCTGTCTCACTGCTCCACCACTCGTCCTTCCCTTACACATATTCTTTCTGACCATTTCTTTCTTTTCCCCACACACACACACTCCAAAAAATATCAATCTCCTTCCTCCAGGTTCTCTCTCTCTCTCTCTCTCTCGATATATATATATATATATATATAAATATAGATAGTTAGATAGATAGATAGATATAGATATGTGTGTGAAGTCACTTATTTGTCAGTTGTGGGAAAACATTTCAAACATAAATCATTAGAAAAAAAAAGAATTTATATAAACAACAACAACAACAACAACAATAATAATAATAATAAATCACAAGATAACTAGTATCACTTAACGGTACAATACATGGTTTAAATAGAGATTCATTATGAAATAATTTCTCTGTGTGTGTGTGTGTGTGTGTGTGTTTGCTCAGTCTAGCTAAAGGCTCGGGGGCGTGCAACCAGGCAACGGACCAATCACACATTTTCTCCAACGAGTAGCCAGGATGCTTCAACAGTGCCAATCTGTGTGTGTGTGTGTGTGTGTGTGTGTGTGCGTGTTCCAGACACCAGGATGCACGAGCACTGTGTCTGACATTTTCTTTGTAAAAAATCAAAAAAATATCTTAAAAGTATCAATTATAATAACATCAATGTTAACAAAAGTATCAAAAAAAAAAAAAAACAACCCAAAATGAAAAAAAAACAGTCACGCCTCTTAATACGGAAACGTTTCCATTTCCTGGAACGAAAATCCAAATCCAGGTCGATTCTGTACCGTCTGCTACAGGATCGGATATCCGATATGTTCTGTCCGATACTGTTCGTCGGTACGAGCCCGGTACCGATCGCGGGTATCGGATCAGCGCCGTCTCGGTCTATTAGTCGTTTAAAAACTCGACGCTAGCGTTTACGCTACACCGTGTTGCAGAGGAAAACCTCTTGCCCCCAGTTGTTTCCTACTTCGCCGGTCTGCCCCTTTTATTTCAGCGTGAGGTTCTAACAGCTGGTCTGATCCTGTGTAAGAACGCCACGCGGGACAAACTGCGTAGGCGTGGACTGTACACGTTACTTTAATAACCCGCAGGACCCGATCATCGATAGATGCTCCGGTAGTATTGGCGTGACTCTGAACGTGCTCCGAGACACTCATCGTTTATACCTGAGGTGACTTTATTATTTATTATGCTGAAAAAAGAAAAAAAAAAGACTGCAGTTATTAGCTCTTTAACTAAATTAAATCACGGTGAAAGTTTCTTTTCTTTCTTTCTTTCTTTTTAATTAAGAACTAGTGTCTGTGGAGTTAATGGTCAATTTGCACCTGACGTTCCCCAACTGAGATTCTCAGCTTTTGCGATTCACACCAAGAAATGCCCACCTTAGTGCCTCGTGCCTCCGTTCTTTTCTCTTTCTGTCTCTATTTCCTCATCTCTCCACTCGTGCTTCGTTTATTGCACCCTCACCTCTCTCCCACAATGGGGCAGCTAGCCTGCGGGGGGCGCAGAACCTCGGAGGAGTAGGAAGGATCAGCCCCGGCGTCGGGGGGTGGCTTCAGAAACGAAGGAGTGTGTTAATTAGAATGGCGAAGGTGAAGATTGGAGTGAGGAGGGGTCGCATGCCTTCAGGACCCTCGACCCTGCCCATCAAATGCCATCTGGGCCTGTGTGTGTGTGTGTGTGTGTGTGTGTGTGTGTGTTTGAGCAAAACCGGTAGATAGTTATAGTTATTCATTATCAATATATACTCATGAATGCACACAAGAAAACAGTCTCAGTTGATGGTCATAAGTTTACACCCCCCTTGCAGAATCTGAATAAATACTAAATAATAGTATTATTAATATTATTACTAAAACTGCCCTGAATAAACTTTCACATAAGAGACGTTTACAGTCTAGTCCACAAGACACAACAATAACTGAATGTTCACAAATGAACCAGTTCAAAAGTTTACGTACGCTTTATTCGGAATCCCGCGTGTCGTTACCTGGACGGTCAGCGACTTGTCGTGTTTACGCTTTGTGAGAGTTCTTCACGAGTCCCTCGTTCGTCCCGAGCGCTTAAACCGCACGCTGTTCTTCAGAAAAAATCCTCCAGGTCCTGCACATTCTTTCCTTTTCCAGCGTCTTTGAGTCCTTTCCGACAGCGGCTAGATGGTGTCGAGGTCCGTCTTTTCACGCCGAGGACGACCGAGGGACTCGTACGCGACTATTAGACGAGGTGCGAACGCTCACTGATGCTCAAGAAGGCATCACGAGGCATTAAGAGCCAATTGGGGGGGGTGTAGACTTTTGAACAGGGCGATCTGAGTAAATTGTTATAATGTCACTTAAATGTCTTTTCATTTAGTACCGCCCTTCAGAAGCTTTATAAGATACGTACATGTTTCGGTGTGACTGAGTGTATACACGGTGTCCAGTGTTACCTGGAACCGCCAGGAGCCTGATTGAGATCAAACTACTACAGATGACCTTGGTTTGGTTCACCTTCTTCCGTCCGGTCACCTTTAACCTATGATGGAACATTTCTCTCCGGATGAGAGTCTCTTCCAGGATAGCCCCGCCCCTTTTCACAGGGCACAAAGCCTCAGCGAATGGTCTCGGTGGTTACTAATGCATGAAAGGCAACCAAGCAAACATCGGAGCCAGGTTTGAAGCCAGGTTCATGAAGAAATCGTGAACAATGATCTCTGTGCTGCAATGCCACGGAGATACTCGGCTAAGAATACGTACACAGTCTCAGGACCTTCAGCGTACCAGTGAGCACAGAACATGTGCAGGGAGCTGCTCGGAACCAGGAGGCTCGTCTGCCGAATTCGAGAACGAAACAAAAAACGGAAACCAGCGACGAAAATTCCTCGTCGATGATACTTGTTTGTGTTCCGCTCGCTTTGTACCGCGCTTTGTACCAGTTAAACGAAATCGCAAGAGGTCAGCAAAACTCTCGCAAACATCAAAGATTTGCAGAAAAATCTTGCATCCGGTGGAGAAAACCTCTGCTGAATTAACACTACTGAACTGGTGCTGTGTGAAAAGTGCTGAAGAGAAACAACAAAAATCACAAACATACACACACACACACACACACACACACACAAAAATAGGAGAGTTCCTAGCAAACTTGCTTACAAGTCCAAAACTTGCATGTGCTTTGTGGCCAGGACAGTGACAGTAAAGAAGCACTCTGTTCGCTCACCTGCACCTGCTTGGCCTAGTCCTCACACACACACACACACACGTAAGAGAAATTTGCACAGTCACACATGCATAAAAGTAGGGCTGCACCATTAATCGTTTTTAAACCGAACTCAAGATTTCGAAATCAAGCGGCGATTATTTCCATTAAGGACCGTCATATATGGAGACAAGCGTCGATGGCGTTTTGCTTCCTGAGCATTTTACGTTTGATGCAGAGTTTAACCAGTAGGGGGCGTTCACACTGCACATGAAGAGTGAATGAGCAAAGGACTGTTAACTGTTACGGAACGTAGTCGGGGGCGGACGCAGGTGCAGATTAAACTCTTTATTAAACATAAATGCAAAACTTAAAGGAAACGCGGTCCTCACAGGCAAGTTCTCCGTAACCACGGCACTTAAATAGAGAACATAATCATTACTTAAACTACAAACACCTGTGGTTAAGCTAGCACTCAACCCGGAAGTGAGTGAACCAAAACAAAGTCACGTGGCTCGTCCGAAGACGAGCCACAGTGCCATCTGCTGGACATAACGTGACAAGGACGTGATTTGGAAAAGATGCAAGCTAGGCTTGCTGCGATAGTCGGTGTTCCCGGTGTTGCACGGCGTCCAGCCGCACAGCGATTACATCACTTCCCCCGCGTGGCACATACACACTCACACACCCCTTCATACACTACGGACACTTTATACACGCCAATCAGCCTAATAACCAACCGGAATACCAGGAGGAAACCCCCGCAGCACGGGGAGAACATGCAAACTCCGCCCACACATGGCCCCATGGGGCTCGAACGCCGGGCCCTGGAGGTGTGAGGTGAACGTGCTAACCACTAAGCCACCCGTGCCCTCCGCCCCCGCCCGCACCGCACACACACACACACACATAATATACAAACACACACACACTATATAAATCCTCCTACAGTCACGCCCCCAACACACACACACACCATAAATCCCTGTGTGTGCCTCAGCAGTGTAAACCCAGTCCCAGCAGCACTGAGGTGATTGGGAGTGAAATTAATGAGTTAATGCTGCTCTAAATGACCAGAGTGAAGACTGGACTGTAGGGGAGAGAGAGAGAGAGAGAGAGAGACAGAGAGAGAGAGAGAGCGGACTGATCCAACCGGGTAAAGCCTGAAGGGAAGCTGAAAGTGAGGACAGACAGACAAAGAGAGAGAAAATGAAAGAGAGATATAGAGTAGGTAAGAGAGGGAAAAACAGAGGAGAGAGAGAGAGAGAGAGAGAGAGAGAGAGAGAGAGAAAGAGCGCTCAGGATGAATGTGTGTGGGTTTGGAGGGCGACCCAAATCCCTGAGCTGATTATCTAAAACATGTCACAGTAATCTGTAAAGTTCTCAGTGCTGGAGAACATTACAGAATTTTTCCTGTTTGAATGGATGGTCCAGGACTACTGTGATCTCTCTCTCTCTCTCTCTCTCTCTCTCTCTCTCTCTCTCTCTCTCTCCTTCTTCTTCTTCTTCAGTGACATTACCATATTGACACACTCTGGATGCGTGGGACCAGAGTTCAGTAAGTTAAACAAACGGCGCATTAGATGTTCACCTCCTGATTTCTTCACCGGAAAAAACGACCGAGCAGTCCTAACGTCAGGTAAATGTAAACGTGCACTTATATCCAAAGCACTTTACACTGTGTCTCATTCACACACACACCAATGGTAGCAGAGCTGCCATGCAAGGCAATAACTTTCCATCAGGAGCAACTTGGGGTTCAGTGTCTTGCCCAAGGACACTTCAGCATGTGGAGTCACCCAGGCCAGGAATCAAACCACCAACCCTACGATTAGTGGACAACCCACTCTACCACCTGCGCCACAACCACCCTAGGTGACTCCGGAGGCGCGGTTTCCCATCGCAGATAGTTATATACGTCCTCCTCTTTCCTCCAGAGAAACGCTCTTCCTCTGGGGTGTGCACACGTACCGAGTTCAGGACTACTCACATAAGCTTGAACGATCTGATCGTCCTAACAGTTCCGGTGCACGCTAATAGTTCATTCGCCGCCAAACGCGTAAGATCAAGACAGAGGCACTTACAGTCTGTCGATCAGCTACATAGACTAAACGGCTAATTTAGGAACACGTGACCCTTCGTGACCCTTCGTCAGGATGACGTAGCAGAAACGCGCTCGGTTGTACTTTCTGCGAATGAGAAGCAAACCACGTGGCGTGAGGAGCGACGATAGTCTGGTTCTTTTATCTTTTTTTGGTTCCTTGAAAAACGATCTGTGTGATTTGGGTTCGCGGTGCAGCTCCTGGGTCGGTCCCTGAAGACTCACCTTGCTGCTTACGGGAGCGTGTCCGATGAACCCGAACCTGTAGTCTGTGGGTACGTCGGAGATTTCAGGCCTGTTAATTAGACCGAATTCGACTCATTCTTCCAGAAGGTTTCACGGTTGTACCAGGAAGGCGTCCGGACAGGGCAGGTGGATGGGTGTTTGTAGCTAGCGTCGTAGTTCGTGCGTCCGTATCATACCAGCCTTGCAGTTGCGACCTTGGAGATTTAAGACGACTCGGGAAAAGGTAAGAGAGGAGCCGGTCGAATCTCCCACTAGACCTGGATCTGGCACGTCCCACTGGACATGGACTCCAGGGCAGACCCGGGATTATATCTCACAGTCGGCTTGTGGAACGTCTGCGGATCCAGGGGAAGAGCTGGAGCCTGGACTGACCTCACCGCGGGAGGTGCAGGGGAAATGAATGGAAACACTGGAAGGGCAATAGAACACACTGCTGGATCGTTCATCTATGCAGACTATGCTTGAACAATGGTCTTAAATGATTATATTGACCATTCTCCATACTCGACAGCCTGGACATTCCGCTCAGGGGCGTGGTCAATCCAGAGCCCGTCCTGGGAAGACTGTGTACGAGGAGGGAATACACCCTGAACGGGATGCCGGCCCATCCGGGCATTGAATCAACGTTATGTTTGCCGAGTTAGATCAGTTTTGAGTGTCGTGTGTGTGTGTGTGTGTGTGTGTGTGTGTGTGTAAACAAGGACACATGGCGGCACTGAGGCTAAGTAGTACAGTGTGCACATCTGGGTCAAATATGAAGGTTGAAACGTTTCTAGATCATTTAAGCCTGTCATTGTTTTAATGTGGAAGGGGTTTTTTTTTTTCCTGCTGATGTAATGAAAACACTCTGTATCTATGTGAGATAATTTTCTGGCCGTATGTGTTCGGGTCCATAACTTCAGAAAAATGGCTACTCCTATGAGCCGATGAACATTTCCAATATCTCAACAACAACAACAAAAAAAAAAAAAAATAAAAAAAACCCCAGGACTGCTGATATACGGAAACTGCAGCCGATTATGGATTTACCGGTCATGCAGTGTGTGTGTGTGTGTGTGTGTGTGTGTGTGTGTGTGAGTGCAAACACACGCCCATTGATCACATCCTGCTCGGTGATGCTGGTTTTGTCCCTTGCAACATAGAGGCTCACAAAAACAACTCGACTAACAGCTGCTACATATATGTGAGGGTATGAGTTAGAGGCCTGGTCCACTAGGTTCTTGGCGATCTAAACATTCCAGACGGGACCAGCGAGGACATGCGAATGCATCTTCGTCTGTTTTTACGCGGGGGATGAGTCCAACAAACAAAACAAAAAAATGACCAAACAAACAAAAGAGTCAGTCAGTGCTGAGGTTCGGTCTCTCGTCGTGAACGTCGGGATATTGAACACGGTAAATATCGGGGACATTTTAGAAGAGCTTTACATTAGCGGACTGTGTATCTACTCGGTGTGAACTCACGCCCACACGATACGACTCGTGGAACATGAATCCTGCTCACACTCCTGCAGTCGCTTTACTTCTGAAAGCTGTCTACCATTTATGATGGTGCTTCAGTGGAGAGAGAGAGAGAGAGAGGGACAGACAGAGAGAGACAGACAGAGGGACAGAGAGATAGTCTGAGAGACAGACTGAGAGAGAGAAAGAAAGGGAGATAAAGAGAGAGAGAGATAGGCAGAGAGACAGACAGAGGGACAGAGAAAGACACAGAGAGAGAGAGAGAGAGAGAGAGGAGAGATAGGCAGAGACAGAGAGACACAGACAGAGAGACATACAGATAGACAGAGAGAGAGGCAGAGAGAGAGAGAGAGAGGCAGAGACAGACAGAGAGACAGACAGAGAGAGAGAGAGAGAGAGAGAGACAGAGAGATAGGCAGAGAGAGAGAGAGACACAGACAGAGAGACGGACAGATAGACAGAGAGAGACAGACAGACAGAGAGATAGACAGAGCGACAGACAGAGAGAGAGTGAGACAGAGGGACCGACAGACAGAGAGAGAGAGTGAGACAGAGAGACCGAAAGACAGAGAGACAGAGTGAGAAATAGGTAGAGAGACAGACAGACAGAGAGAGAGAGAGACAGAGACAGACATAGAGAGAGAAAGAGAGGGAGACAGAGAGAGAGAGGCAGAGAGACAGACAGAGAGAGAGAGCGACAGACAGACAGACAGACAGAGACAAAGAGAGGGAGATAGGCAGAGAGAGAGAGGCAGAGAGACAGACAGAGAGAGAAAGAGAGGGAGATAGGCAGAGAGAGAGAGATAGATAGATAGACAGAGAGACCGACAGACAGAGAGAGAGGCAGACAGAGAGAGAGAGTGAGACAGAGAGCCCGACAGACAGAGAGAGATGCAGACAGAGAGAGAGAGTGAGACGGAGAGACCGAAAGACAGAGAGAGACAGAGTGAGAGATAGGCAGAGAGACAGACACACAGAGTGACAGAGAGACAGACAGACAGAGAGAGAGAAAGAGAGGGAGATAGGCAGAGAGAGAGAGAGAGAGAGAGAGAGAGGGAGACAGAGAGAGAGAGAGAAAGAGAGGGAGATAGGCAGAGAGAGAGAGAGAGAGAGAGAGAGAGAGAGACAGAGAGAGAGAGTAAGAGAGGGTGATAGGCAGAGAGAGAGAGAGAGAGAGAGAGAGAGAGAGAGAGAGAGAGAGAGAGAGGGAGACAGAGAGAGAAAGAGAGAGAGAGAGAGAGGGAGACAGAGAGAGAGAGAGACAGGACAGCCCAGGGCGCTGTATTACATTTTTTATGGCTTAAGTCAAGTTTAATTAGTCGCGTGCTCTCGTATCACAGCCTGATAATGTGTGTCGCTGGCCGTTTCTCACCGTGACACACACAGCCCATGGCTCAGCTCGGCGTTATGTGCCTGTACAGCTTCACTCGGACACGGAGCGATGACCAGAAGAAGGGAAAGGGTTAACCAAGTGGACAAGTGACTTACAGTATGTATGTAAACGTGTGAAATGACCGGGGAACACCGGAAGACAGTTGTGTCCCGTGCCAGCATCATAAAAAGCCGACTAAAGTACAAAGCTAAACACGAAGAACACTTTTCACCCATTTGCCTTTGGTTTGTTTGTTGAATTTATTCTCCATGACGTATCTCTTTCGAGTTTCGTATCTCTCCGGTGCTCAGACACAGGACTCGGACGGTGAGAAACGTCCATTAGGAGACCTCCTCGGAATGTCTGAGAACCTTACGCACATACCAGAGTCATTCTCTCGGGCGGTCGTGACGTCACGTACCCGAGTACACGCGATTGTTACGACCTCCTCACGACCAGCACGTGGTGCGAGGCCGGACGCCACGCACCCGCAGCTCGTGTCCCCTCGGCACTTACCTGCCAGTCTAGGGTTCACGTAGGGCGGAGAGATGCCATCGTGCGAGCCTAGGTCCCGGCCGGCCATGTGAGAGTACTGAGAGCCCTCGACGTATACCTGTGGTGATAAGAGTGAAAGATCATCAGAAACATGATAACGCAGGCCTTTTGATCTCGAACGCTGTCCCACGAGAAAAATCAGGTCGGTTATCAGTACAGGTGTTCCTTGCTACTCGTCCACGAGTGCGACGACGGTTTCCGTTTCGCGAGTCGGGGGCGTACGGCCGTCCCGTCAAACAAAAAAAGTCGAGCGGTTAAACTCGGGGGAAAGTGCTAGATAAGGCAGAGGCTAATGAGTTCATCCTTTAGTGCGCATCAGTGTCACAATTCTCCATTTGCATTAGCAGAAAGTGCTTGGGTAGGCATGTCCTTCACCTCACGTCTCGGATTTCTGCTGATGGCAGACGTGCTTTTTACCGCGCGCGACCTTTTCAGCGCGACCTCTGAACCCGGCAGACAAGCCCGTCAACAGACAGGCGACTCGACGAGTTCGGCTCGGGAAAATAAAAACAGACGTTACTGAGCGGTCGGCGGTAATTATGGACGCCAGGTACGTAGCGCGGGCTGTCTCGCGGCAGTAGGAAAACGGAATGAAACACGTGTGTCGGACGGAGACCACGGACAGAAAGTCCGGTGAAGCTTTAAAACACACTACGTCCTGTCCTTCTACTAACTACTGATGCATTAGATGAATCCTTGAGGGTATTTTTTTTCGAATCCCTGTTTTCGAGACTGGAGGGTGGGACTGATTTAGTTTAAATAGTTCGTACGCCTCATGTAATAGGAGCTCGTGTTTGTGTACACCTGACCATCGCACCCACACGTGCTCGTTCAACATCCAAGTCCAGATTTAATCCCCCTTTTTTGCTGTGATGATAACCTCCGCTCGTCTGGGAAGGTAAATCCTCTAGATTTTAGAAAGCGGACGCGGCGTTTAAGTCACAACGGCATCGGTGAGGTCAGGTACATCATCCTCAAAGGTGCTCAGTGAGGCTGAGGTCGAGGCTCAGAACCAGGCGGGCCACTCACAGAGCCCTGGGTGGCTCACACCCAACGTGGCACGCTCTGTACGCAGGGGGGGGCATTGTCATGCCGGTCGACTGTAGCCCAACAGCAAACCCGACAAAGACGTCGCGTACGATGTGCGATGGTCGGGTGTCCACAAACATTTGGACGCACGCGCTGATGGGATGGACGGGACACATAGACAGATACCTTCGTTATGCGGCTGCCGTTTCCCCAGGACGCTGAGCCCAGTCTGTCTTCCACATCTGCAAGAGGGGAAAAAAAAAAGAAGAGGGAACACGTCACCTCGCTAATCTTAATCATGGCTGCGTTTACGCGGTTGGCGGCGAGTCCTTCTCATCAACAGTGTGCGTGCGTGCGTGTGTGTGTGTGTGTGTG
>CM022769.1:2587500-2595000 GCA_012411365.1 Ameiurus melas | reverse complement strand
CCGCCGCCTCGGAACGCTCTCGGGGAAACAACCGCGGAGTGTTGTAACAGTAAATACACCGTACACTTTCCCGACCGTAGCAGTAAGTGACGGCTGGCGATCATTTTTCCTAACGAAGGCAAAGTCTGCTGTTCCGTTCGGTCTGCGCTTTTTATTTATTGACCAATTATATATATATATATATATATAACGTTTATTCCCCTGCTTTCATCATCACACTCATAAATCTCAGGGACTGAATAGGGCTTTTTTCTTTCTTTCTATTTCAGGGCAGAAAACACTCGAAGCTGGCTGAATAAATCTGCAAACGCCATAATCTTAAATCTTAACATCACTGACGGTTTCCTTCCTTCGCGTGTTTTTTTTTTTTTCTCTCTCTCTCTCTCTTCCTCCCGCTGTGCCCGATCTGACTTTAAGCTGCGTCCCGTAACCTCAGGCTTACACCGAGGAACAAGTGCCTTTTGCAGCGACTCCAGAATTCTGGTAGATATTGTTCGTAGATATTACTTGTTGTTTTAAGAAGAAGAAGAAAGAGAAAGAAAAAAAAACGAGGTTATGAAAAATAAATGGAACCGGTTTCCACCGCAGAACGAAGCCGTATCTGTCTCGTTTGAGAAAAAAGCGTGCTCCTGAAACAGGAAGTCAGAGACTCTATCTCACACAAATATTCTTGAATTAGTAGCAAATGTTGTCTCCGGTGTGTAACTCGGTTAACCAGAAGTCGAGCTGTAGATCATGACAAAACCCACAGCTCCTAACGGGTTTCTCCCTAGACTCACTGCACCTGTTCTGCCCCAAAGGAAGCTCGCTCGTGCCTGTGCGCTCTCTCTCTCTCTCTCTCTCTCCGCTCTGTTCGTTGGTGGTGGTTTCTGATTCTCTGATTCAGCCTATGCGGCGGATGACAGGTCCCCCCCCCCCCCCTCGATAGTTCATGAACACATTTTTTATTTATTTTTTTTGGCACTATTTTAGATCCGGAATCTGCAATTAAACTGAACTGGATTCGTTATTAGTTTAAACGAACGAACAAACCAAAAAAAAGGGGCGTGAAAGCACGGTATGGTGTGTTGATGGTGTGTCCTGTCCTGGTGAATGTCACAGACCCGCTCGTTCACACCGTCCTGGTGTAACACCCCTAGAAGCACCGGAGCTCGACGCGGAGTTAGGTGTTGTTACGCTTGAACTTGCTGAGTGTTGTTTCTCTGCCCCGCCGTCACGCGTGCAAAGACCTTTTCTTTTCTTTTCTTTTCTCTTCTCCCTTTTTCAACTGTTCCGATGTAGTTTAACGTGCCATTACCGTTATTTGTTTTTCCTCCTTTAATGTGTCTTTTGAACAAAGGGAGAGAAAACAAACGGGCAGAAAGCGGTGCGATGGAGTGCTGCTGTACGGCGAAGCCCAGACAAGCCCAGACGCTCCCTCAGAACTCTCTCTCTCTCTCTCTCTCTCTCTCTCTCTCTCTCGCTCTCTTTCTTCCAGAGGGTCTAAATATGATGATAGGTAATACTAACAGGAAACAGTTTTTCACTTGGCCATTGGCCTGGAGTCCCAGCCTCTAAGGCATAATCAACACCTTACCTCACTTTTCATTTTCTACTCTCTCTCTCTCTCTCGCTCTCTCTTTCTCTCTTTCTTTGCTGTTCCCTCTCCGTTTCTCCCCAGTTTCCCAGGATTTGGTTCCTGCATTTATCTCTTCTCTCTCTCTCTCTCTCTCTTTGCTGTTCCCTCTCCGTTTCTCCCCAGTTTCCCAGGATTTGGTTCCTGCATTTATCTCTCTCTCTCTCTCTCTCTCTCTCTCTTTGCTGCTCCCTCTCCGTTTCTCCCCAGTTTCCCTATGGATTTGGTTCCTGCATCTCTCTCTCTCTCTCTCTCTCTCTCTCTCACTCACACACTCACACACACACATTAAGAGCCAGGTGGTAGGGCGGAGAAAGGAGAGACACGAGTAGTAGATGCTTCTCATCCGCCGCTTTTGAAAGAGCGAAGCTGCTGCCTTATTATTTCGGTCTCCATTGGCAGGTAACGAGTGAGTTGGGAATGCGGAAAAGGGCGGAGGGGGGGAGGGGTGACGGGGGGTATAGTTTCATCGCTTACCCGGCAGAAATCATCCGTCTGATTCTAATCATACTCGTATAACTCCTGATACGAGATAAATAAACAGGATATTCCCGACACATTTGATACGAGCAGTTTTTGTAGTTGTAGTCTGCTGACAGTAAACGTCGGTTGCTAAGCGACATACGAGAAGGCAAAGGTTAGGGCATTCCGTGGACAGAACGACGGCTTATTCTCCGCGTCGTTCGGCGTGTTTGATGTTCTTGGTTTGATGTTCTCCCCCGGGGCCGAGAAACGCGAAGCGGTACAGAACACAGGACTACTGAAACACATGAAAACTGGACCGAGAGACAGAAAGAAGTGCCGAATGTTGACAAAAACAGGGAGCGCAACGCCACGAACGAGAGATGGACACACGGAAAGGGGCGGAAGTGCTCTGTGTGGCGGTCCCTAATCGTTTTTAGTGCGGCGAATAGAGCCGAAACGTGGAATTTTTCACACGTACGCTCTCCAGGGGCCGAGAGCGGCCGTTTCTGATCTGCTTCCAGAGCCGCCTAATTCCTAATAATGCCGCTGAAATGAGGAGGCGACACGAAAAAACAGAAGCGCTGGCCAAGCCTCAGAGATCCTTTAATACACAGCTGTTCAGCGAGAGTATAGATCGGGGAGCGTAGGCGATGATATAAAGAATGCAGAGATCTACAGCGATGGACGTTGAAAATATTCCCTCCCGATCGTGAAGACTGTAGACGGCGCTAAGGCTAGTTAAGGCGGACGTTCTTTCAGAAAAGCCTGATTAGGTGGCAGCATTTCCACCCAACAGTTTTAATTAACGATTCAATTGAATAATTTCCCACCGGATCGAAACGGTGTTCCGGCGGGATATCGTGCTGCGAGCCGTTCCCTATCGTTTCAGAAAGCACGTCCCAGACTCGAGGCTCCATGGGAACAGACTAGTTTGAATGGAGGAGGTTCAGGAGCTGTTGGCTGCGCGAGCAGTTAGCGCGTTAGCCGCGGAGAGCGCGGTTACCGTAGGCGAGCCTTCCGCGTTCCGACGCCAAACTCGTTTGTTAAGACAACCGTCAATCCGTCGCTCTGGAAGGGCGAATAAGCGTCGAGATTGGCAACATCTGTTATTAATTCGAATGCCAAAAACGAAAACAAACAAACAACAACAACAACAACAACAACAAAAACGTTCTCAACAATCAAGAACGTTCTTCTGATATTAAAAATGAAGCCCCGCCCCCCTTTGGCCTCGGGTATGCTCGTTTTCTGCAAGGGTAAATGGAGGACGTTTAGAGTGCGTTCATTTGAAATAAAACATCAACCGGTGTGTGTCTGACTTGGCAAAAGTGGACGAGTAGGGGGCTCGGTCAGACGTACGCCAATCCCAGGGATTCCCGTGAAACGAGTTGGGGGAACACCCTGGAACATGAGAGGTCCGGGCACACAGGGCGAAGGTAGGACTCGAAACCCCAACCCCGTAAGAACGTGCTAAGCCATTTCCAAACAAAATACGCTGGCGAGAAACCGGCACGTGCTGACGGCCGCTAACCGCGACGGTCCTTCAGGCTCGTTTGAATGAAGCAGCGGAAGATGTCATAGATATTCCGTGAATACTCCAGCTACATCTCGTCTTAAATGAAGAAATCCTTTCGGGTCAGTACGCTAACGGATAAGATATTTATACACGCGCCACTCCCTCGGCGAGTCTTCCCACTGCGTTTTCCGACAACGTCTGGTCGCTCTACAGTCGGGTCGGGTTTAAAACCCGGCGCCGCGAGTTGTACTCTGCGAGAACGCTCCGAGTCTGCAGCCGGGTCACGTCCAGACCTGAGAGCTATCCGTGTCCGTTACGGTTTTAGGGTTCGACGAGAACTTCAACTGTCCGAGGGCTAATGTTAACGGAATGGTAACAGAACAACACCATGAGTCATTTAAAGGCAGATCATGTTCATCGTATCAGCAAGTCAGAGGGACGCAGGAAGACAACTCGCTCTGTTTGAAAACAATGGTAAGCAAATTTCTCTCGTTTCTGACAATGGAAGCATTCCCTGCTTCCTTTATATACCGCACTTCCTGTTTCCTGTTTTGCCAATACGGGGGGAATTTCCACGTGTAAATTGTGCCTCCTCAAGGCCTCAGTAAGAACTCTTTCCATGCTCGCAAAGATAAAAAGACTCATGAACAGTAAACAAGCAGCACTTCTTCACTTTTATATGAAATATATATATATACAGTGGTGTGAAAAAGTGTTTGCCCCCTTCCTCATTTCCTGTTCCTTTGCATGTTTGTCACACTTAAGTGTTTCGGAACATCAAACCAATTTAAACAATAGTCAAGGACAACACAAGTAAACACAAAATGCAATTTGTAAATGAAGGTGTTTATTATTAAAGGTGAAAAAAAATCCAAACCATCATGGCCCTGTGTGAAAAAGTGATTGCCCCCTAAACCTAATAACTGGTTGGGCCACCCTTAGCAGCAACAACTGCAACCAAGCGTTTGCGATAACGTGCAATGAGACTTTTACAGTGTCCTGGAGGAATTTTGGCCCACTCATCTTTGCAGAATTGTCCTAATTCAGTTACATTAGATGGTTTTCGAGCATGAACGGCCTTTTTAAGGTCATACCACAACATCTCAATAGGATTCAGGTCAGGACTTTGGCTAGGCCACTCCAAAGTCTTCATTTTGTTTTTCTTCAGCCATTCGGTGGTGGACTTGCTGGTGTGTTTAGGATCATTGTCCTGCTGCAGAACCCAAGTTCGTTTCAGCTTGAGTACACGAACAGATGGTCGGACATTCTCCTTCAGGATCTCTTGGTAGACAGCAGAATTCATAGTTCCTTTTATCACGGCAAGTCTTCCAGGTCCTGAAGCAGCAAAACAGCCCCAGACCATCACACTACCACCACCATATTTTACTGTTGGTATAATGTTCTTTTTATGAAATGCAGTGTTCCTTCTACGCCAGATATACTTGGACACACACCTTCCAAAGAGTTCACCTTTTGTCTCATCGGTCCACAGAATGTTGTCCCAAAAGTCTTGGGGATCATCAAGATGTGTTGTGGAGAAATTGAGACGAGCTTTGATGTTCTTTTTGCTCAGCAGTGGTTTTCTCCTTGGAACTCTGCCATGCAGGCCATTTTGCCCCGAGTCTTTTCCTGATGGTGGAGGCATGAACGCTGACCTTAACTGAGGCAAGTGAGGCCTGCAGTTCTTTGGACGTTGTTGTGGGGTCTTTTGTGACCTCTTGGATGAGTCGTCGCTGCGCTCTTGGGGTAATTTTGGGCGGCCAGCCACTCCTGGGAAGGTTCACCACTGTTCCATGTCTTCGCCATTTGTGGATAATGGCTCTCACTGTGGTTCGCTGGATTCCCAAAGCTTTGGAAATGGCTTTATAACCCTTTCCAGACTGATAGATCTCAATTACTTTCTTTCTCAATTGTTCCTGAATTTCTTTGGGTCTCGGCATGATGTGTAGCTTTTAAGGATCTTCTGGTGGACCTTACTGTGTCAAGCAGCTCCTATTTAAGTGATGCCTTGATTGTGAACAGGTGTGGCAATAATCAGGCCTGGGTGTGGCTAGAGAAATTGAACTCAGGTGTGGACAACCACAGTTATAGTATGTTTTAACAAGGGGGCAATCACACTTTTTCACACAGGGCCATGATGGTTTGGATTTTTTTTCACCTTTAATAATAAACACCTTCATTTACAAATTGCATTTTGTGTTTACTTGTGTTGTCCTTGACTATTGTTTAAATTGGTTTGATGTTCCGAAACACTTAAGTGTGACAAACATGCAAAGGAACAGGAAATGAGGAAGGGGGCAAACACTTTTTCACACCACTGTATATATGTGTATATATATATATATATATATATATATATATATATATATATATATATATATATATATAATTCATATAAAAGTGAAGAAGTGCTGCTTGTTTACTGTTCATGCTGTCCTGCTGGAAATCAGACTTGACGCCATCTTGTTTCCGAGTAGGAATTCCGAGTTGAGGCCGTGTTCTCGTGTGGTTTTTCCTAGTCGGAGGTCGGAGTTACGGGTTGGAATTGAATCCAGCTTACATTTACGTTTACATGTATTCACTCGGCAGACGCTTTTATCCAAAGCGACTTGCCAATAAGCAAGACATTACTTCATTCTGAGCACAAGCCTTACCGCTGACTTTCGAAGCAACAACGAGTTCATCTCCATCTACAGAAGTAGTCCGTAGCTTCCAGAGGTTCTACCGCTAACCCTGGATCGTGTCCCACGGAATACGAGGAACGTACCGGTTCAGCCGAGCCGTCCACGGAACGTTCTAGCTCTCTGCGTTTAACTGACAGGAACAGGGAGTACGTCATGGTCCCTGTTTATCACAATGAGTGTCATCTTTTTTTTTTTTAAAATAAAAAGAAATAAAAAATAAATAGAAATCGATCTGTTCATGTTGCACACACACTGAGTGTCTTTCATGGAAAATGGAGGGTAAATTTAGGTAGAACACCTGCAAAGGAAGGTTAGTCAGGGAGTAAGAGAATCGACTATTTCCTGTGCAAGGAAGAAGTGAAAACCCTCTCTCTCTCTCTCTCTCTCTCTCTCTCTCACACACACACACACACAGACCATCTCTATTAGGCCATAAATCACCGAGTCGTGAGTACTAGTATGTGCTCGACTCTCTTACTGTAGTCTACGATGTTTTAAGCCGCACAGCGTAGCCAGTCTAGACCTCCTTACACGTGTGCATATTTATACGAAATTGTACAGTACTCATGTGGGGAGGAGTCCAGACTGACGATGCACTAAGACCGGGTTGAAGTCTCGGGCCACGTAGCTGCTCGGATGTTTCTTCTCCGGCTGGGTGTCTAGACGCACCGTGAGACGTGAGACGTCCGGTGCTTTGACTCGCACTGTTAAGTCATGTCAGCGCGAGTAAAGTAGGCTTAAAGAAAATATACGAAATCGGGCACAAAGCCAAAATATTAGGTGTGAAAAAAAAAAAAAAAATTGTTTTAAATAGCGTGTAGGTCAGTGTCCGGCCGGGACTTAAGAAAAGACGCCACGTTTGAACTCTTCGCGCGAAGCGCTCCACTCCGACGTACGCTCGCAGAACCTCCGTCGACCGCACTGGGCGCTGAAATATAAGGACACACCCCTCTCAGACGCACGCTGACGTGATGTATAAACTGGTGTACGCGCTGCGATGCCGTGTGACTATCGAGGACGTGCATCACCAACGAGAAATCAATTCTCCGATGAGTTCTATTACTTCTCCAGTTTTATATATATATATATATTTAAAAAAGCAGGTTAAGGCAAACATAAAGCCAAAGCCGACAGCGTTCGGCTGCTATTTTTGTGCTGTTTCCGTCAAAAAAGGAATTGATATTCACTTATGGTTTCGGTGTAGGTGTGTTTTTGGCAGA
>CM022769.1:2562500-2582500 GCA_012411365.1 Ameiurus melas | reverse complement strand
CTTTCAAGTCTGGGCCTTTTATTAAGCGGTAACAACGTTAGGAAAGGTAGTGAACATGTCTGCACTTGAGAGGTACACGTGCACGCACGCACGCACACGCACACGCACACACACACACACACACAAGCAGCAAAGAAGTCCCTATTGAAGTTCAGAGTGAGAACTCTGAGGTCGCAACAAAGAGAGACACACTTAGTGATAGAAGTACAGAGATAAAGGGAAACCTGTGAGACAATCCGTCTAAAGCCGACAGCTTTTTATTTCTTTTTTTTCTTTTCTTTTTTTTTTTTTGGAGGCAGACGCATGTCGTTGTCTTTGACGGCGTTTCTTTTCAACGTGTTATAAATAAAATAAAAATAAAATAAAAAAGGAGTGATAATAAGAGATAAAGAACGGAGGGGAAGAGGACCTTACACAGCTGCCGACCTTTCTTCTCGTCCACTCTATAGACACGATAGACCAAAAAAAAAAAAAAAACAGAACACACACACACACACACACAAAACAACAACAAAAAACAAAACATTCGATTCTTTTGTATGAAACTCCCCCCCCTCTCTTCTCTTTTCGCTCCTTCCAGAAACCATCAAAACAAAAGCGTAAGTGAGAAAGCAATTGTTTTCGTGAACAGGTAAACGGTTTCGTCGCATGCTAATTCGAACGCGGCGAAAAACCTCGGCGAAAAACAATTTGCGTAAAAAAAAAAAACAACAACAACAAAAAAAAAAAACAAAAAACCGAAAACAAACCTCTGCAAATGAAGCTTGAAATATTTCCTTAAGGCGGTGATACGTTCAATTCGCACTTCCTCGTCAGACGTGTTAAAGACACTCCGGTGTCTCCTCCTCTCCGATTCGTAATTGCTGTTTATTTTATTTTCTTTAATTGCTTTTATTCTTCAACCCCCCCCCTACCCACCGCCACGAGAAATTTTCCGAGCATTATTCATTCCAGAAGCTGCAGAGTGGGGAGAGAGAGGGGGGGGCACGACGACGGGACGACAAAGCCGTCGATGAAAACCCGATACGTGTCCACGATCGTGTTTACATGGTAGAATAAAACGCATGTAATTAATTAATCAATAAATAAATAAAATAAAATACATGAACTGGATGTGTATTACACGTCATGCAAGGCGCGAACTTGTCTGGTGTCTCGCCCGAGGACACTTCGGTACGCCGAGTCACGTGGGCCGCGAATGGAACCACCCTCCGACAGCCCGCTCTACCACCTGATAAGGCTTTTTAAAAAAAAATAGAACTATTTAACCCAACTAATAAACCCTCTCCATAACATACATCCTAATCATGATCATAATTTGCTACATAGTACACTACATACCTCAATACTGCGCTTCTTATGAAAGCACACTAAGCACTTAGACAGAAAAGCATCGCTCATAGACAGTGTGAGGATAGTGATGTCTGGGAAAAGGGTTCGATTTCTTTTGGTGGAATGTTACCTTCAATGAGATCCAGTTCTGTCTGCAGGAGAACGGGGCACCGGTTGAGAACGACCAACGAGAGCTGTGGGAACGTGGGACTTAGTCCCGCCCCCAAGAGTCTCGGAATCCATCTCGGCGGTGTCGCACGGTGTAGCTCGTGCGCGAGAGGGAAAGCGAACGTGCCGGCGCACGTCCCCGCCGAGCGCGTTCCGGGCGGAAGTACGCTCGCGCGAACGAGCGTCTCGGGCGTGCTCCGTTCACGGGGGTTCCTCACCCGGGAACAGCTCGGTGTGCGCACAAGTCACGGCACCTGACGAGCACGCTAACGCCCGCTCGCTCGCTCGGGCCGACTGTCCTCAAACGCGTGATTGAGGATCGGGTTTCAACGGCGTAGTCCAGAGCCGAACGGCGAGAGACAGGGTTCCGCAAATGCCGTGGATCGTGCAAGCACATCGCTCGGTCGTTAAGGATACTGACGCCTCTGATGAGTAAATATGTGTGTGTGTGTGTGTGTGTGTGTGTGTGTGTGCCGTAACGAAGCTTATGTGCTCTTCAGGTCACGGCTCTCTGTAATAGAAGACAAACGTGTACACGATGTATCGGAGTTAGAAATAACAAATCGAATTTTATTTTTTTTTAGCAACACAACGACGATACAAAAGCTGCGAGCGTGTGTGTGTTGGGCACAGATGCACAATTCTCAGAGTAATTAAACACGCACACGCACGCACGCACGCACCTGCGTGCGTCCGGACGCCCGGGCGAACTCTGCACCTGTTACCATGGATACGAAGAAAGGACAAGATAGGGAATTCCACAACACCCTGAAGTGAGGGATACGGAGCGTGGTGGGAAAGAGAACGAGGGCAGGAGAGGCAGAAGGAAAAAGGAGGAGGGATGCAAGCTGATGTGGGCATCGTGGAGAGAGTGCCCGTGCTCGTGTGAGGAAGAGGGGTGGGGGTTGTACAAACAGGAGGCAAAAGACGACAAGAGGGATATTGGCGAAGAACAGAGGGAAAGCGTGAGACGAGCGAGTCCATTCTCTCTCTCGGGGTCTTTCCACAGCCAGGAGAGTCCATAACACGCGTGTGTGTGTGTGTGTGTGTGTGTGTGTGTGTGTGTGTGTGTAAGAGAGAGACAGAGAGAGAAAGAGAGAGGCAAGTCGTGCTTCAAAAATAAGGTGTTCAATGTGTGCAAATAATTTGTATCTAAATTACACCGTTAAAAATAATCCATCAGTCGTAATATTGGATTACAAAATGCTTTAATTGTGTTCATCCGCATCCTAAACCTGTGTGTGTGTGTGTGTGTGTGTGTGTGTGTGTGTGTGTGTGTGTCAGATCTGTCACAGCCTATGAAAGTGCTCTGAATGTTTACACTAAGCAGATCCTTTCTGCTTTTCGCATTATGACCCCCCCTCCCATCCCTCCATTGCCAGACTGAGAGAGAGAGAGAGAGAGAGGGAGAGAGAGGGAGAGAGGGAGAGGGAGGGAGATGGAGGGAGAGACAGATGGAGGGAGGGAAGGGAGAGAGTGTGTGAATGTGAGAGCTCTGCGTGCACTAAATAACAGGCCCTGTTTTATTTCCCTGCGCTGAACACCTGCAAAACTTTCAGAAAAAAGAGAAAAAAGAAAAAAAAACAGAGGGAGGAAAAAGAAGGGAGAGAGGGAGGGGGGAAAAACGAGTGCTGTTTGAACGCAGAGGCCAGACAAAAGCCTTTCATGTGAGAGCACTTCTCCTTTCCGTATCTGGTTACATTCCTCTCTCTCTCTCTCTCTCTCTCTCTCTCTCACACACACACACACACACAACACAGAGAGAGAGCCTTTCCCTCTCCCCCTTACAGACACACACACTTTACTTCTCTCCCTCTTGCATACTCCATTTTTTTTACCTTTCTCTCTTCCTTTTTTTTTTTTTTTTAAATCTCCTTCTCTCGACTCTCTTTTTCTGTCATATTTTAGAACCTGTGACATCTAGTAAAAAATAAATAAATAAATAAATAAATAAATAAATAAAATTATTTAAAAAATTTTTTTTGTTTAAATAAATAAATAAAACAATTTAAAAATAAATACGAATTTTTGTGAATTCTTTGAACAAAAGATCAAAAGATTAAACAACGAAGACCATTTCCCCCAGCCTTCTTCGCTCAGATTGACCGAGGGTGCCAATATTAACAGAGTGCTAATACTTTCCAAGTAGAACCCATTTAGAAAGCTAGAACCCTTACCCGTCACCTTTAAGGCTGTATCCTCAACACGTTACACTATTACCTTCAACACGCGCGTTCGTGTCGGCGTGGAGGGTCAAAGCGATAGCAACTGGATAGCTGGTGCTACTTAAGCTAGCTCACTGTGATCGTCAGCTCTCCACTCTCTACACGAGCTAACCTGAATTTAACACACACAAAAAAAAAAAAAGGAACCAAAGCACTTTGTCGTTCTCCCGAGTGATTCAGAGTAAACGAATATCACGTGTGCTGTGTGCCCAGACGTGAGGATGTCCTGGAATCATTTCCTAATGAGATGCAGCTGAAAAGCACATTCACGGCCAAAAACGGCGGCTAACGAGAAAGTACGTCTGAGCTTGGAATTTATTTCGCCCGAACGACTCGCAATTTGCATGTCCTAATCACGTTCGCGTCGTGTGGCTGACGTGCATGTTGATGTAAACAAACAAACTGATTGCGGCTACAAGCGTAGCCAGGGGGTGAAATCAGACGTGTGGCGAAATATTCAACGCTAATGGAACTGTAGGGCTTTCGGAAAGAATTGCGAGTGTAATAGCAACGATTTCTATTTATTTTTATTGGGGTTTTTTTTTTTTTTTTGCTATAGCTACAGCGATGTTCGTTTCAGCCAGTGCAGCTGCCAATAAATACAAGAATAAGTCATCGAATACACCGGCTCGTTTCTATTGGTTCTGGCATCCATGATTTCACATTTCATTCCGCTCAAATGTGGGTTTTTGTTTTTGTTTCCCCCCCCCCACGCTTGATATAAAGCTCTCTCCACCAAACCAGCTAAACTCGGGGTGCATCTCAAACAGCTCCCTACCTCCGTAGGTCATGAATCGGTATATTGTGTACACGAGTTCGGCACGGGTTGAGGACCTTGGCTCACTACACACTGGGGCACTCATGACTTCATTTCCTGCGACGTGACGTGACGTGATGTGACGTGACGTATCAACGACAGGCAGTATACAGAATGTCAAACCGTATACAGAATGTCAAATGAAGTTCAAAATCGCTAGCGTAACGAGAGCTACGGCAACGATAACAAGCCACTTACGTTTGTAGACGAAGTCGGCTGAGAGTTCGTCCGCCATTTTTTTTTTTTCTTCCCCGAGCCGAGAGGCTTCAGGAAATATGACGTCGTTTCCCGTAAGGGAACGTAGTGAGCATCGACGCTCCCTGGTTTTTACGGTGCATTGTGGGGATTTTTTTAGGGAGCGGACGTTCCGGTTTAAGTGCCCCGACGACAGAACTATGGGGCCGACTGAGACACACCCTCGGTATCCCAGCAGCCGGACTCGCTTCGGACTGTATCCTGAGACCAAGGTCACACAGCCCAGCCTCCTAGCTTATTATATAAATAGAGCTCATTCTCAAAACTATCCCCCCCCCACCCCCCCAAAAACCAACCCACCACCCCCTGCAACCCCCCACCACACACCTGTACTCGTGCTGCTGCTCGAGTCAGATAGAATTGGCAGGGAAAAGGTGCACAGTCACACACTCACACAAAAGCTTGGCCTTCTCGTTTGTATAAACATATAAACAAGAGCACACACACACACACACACACACACACACACACAAAAACTTGGCCTTCTCGTTTGTATCACACACACACACACACACACACACACACACACCACACACAGCTATTTCCATGCACACATAACGAAAAACATGCTCAAAAAGAACATGGAAAAATACATCTTAAAAAATTCATAAAAGTCTCACACACACACACACACACACACACACACACACACACACACACACAAAAGCTTGGCCTTCTTGTTTGTATAAGCATACAAACTAGAGTACACACACACACACACAGCTATTTCCATGCACACATATGTAATACACACTCAAAAGCACATGGAAAAATACATCTAAAAAATTTATAAAAGTCACACACACACACACACACACACACACACACAATATAGCTGGAATTGGCCTTTTTTGCTATAACCATACCAATCATTCCACACACACACACACACACACACACACACACAGACCTTTCACATGCGCACATGAGCACACACACTTATTCCCAATAGCTATACTGCGGTCCTTGACAGAATGGAATGTATAGGGGAGATCCATGTGCCATCACACACACACACACACACACACACACACACACACACACACACACACACACACACAGAGCCAGATGTTCAACTGCCAATAAGGAGAGCAGAGAATAGAAACCTCTTTTCAATTTACAGTCACTCACTCACACACACACACACACACACACACACACACACACACACACACACACACCACAAACTCACCCTGCAGAAGCATACACTGAGGGGTATATAATCGAAACCTTTTTGTTCACTATGGTGCAAAGCAAACCACAAACTGCTCTACAATGAGCCTCAAATATTCCTTTCCGGCACTGTCCATCCCAATACTCGTCCGATCATTTAAACAGGACACGAATCGGTGTTTTTGTTACACGCCGATCGATTTGACCATGGAATACCTTAAACCCCTGACTTCGCGCAGGAAACGACATGCGTGAAAAGAGTTGGGGCCTTATCTCACAACACTTAATCACTTCCGTCCACGCACAATCCTATAACGCTCAGCGCGGTCCTCAGATCCACGGTGGAATCCAGAAACAACGCCGTCTTGCTCCGGTAATGACGCGGCGTTCTGACTCGAGTCACGAGTCCGCTGCGTGAAGCGTGTGTGATACACATCGCTAAATTCAACATCGGAAACTCCAGGGCAGGAAATACGTAAGGGCACAAATATTACAAATATTCTAGCCTGTTCGTGATACGGGGAAAAAAACAACAACAACAACAACAACAACGACGACCTTGTGATGGAAAACTCGTTCGATATGTTCGTATAGAAATGTCGCTGTTGTGCGAAGAGATTCTGCGGCTAATTTGTCGGTTGAACCGCTATCCTCATTACTCCCACGAGAAGCTAGCTGGTTGTATGCTATGCTCACACCGCAGCATGACAATGCTAGCACAATCGCAATTAATGAGAAATCCAACAAACACGACGCAATGCCGAGTTTCACCAGAGTCTCACTTCGGCTAGTTAGCGACCTATACGAGGACGGGCATGCTAACAGCAGTGTTAGCAGGCTAACGTGGTGAGCTGTAGCCTACATACCTACTGCATACATACTGTACTTCAAAAGTTGTTTTTCTTTGAAAATAGCGTCGTCCGAAGCCTGGGTCCGAGCCCTAAATGCTAAGAACTGTCTCGAACCCAGAAGCGTGACTAAAAGTGTAGCTTTAAATATATTTAAGAAGAGCAGACTTCAAAGAATGAACATTCAGGTTTGTTGCGTTTGTTTACAAGCTGGAACGGGTTAACGGTTGTTGTTGTTGTTGTTGATTTTTTGCATACATCCTGTCAAATGAACTGAAAATATTACGTGTAGTTTGATCAGAAGGTAAAAACGAATGCGCCGCGTTCCTAAATTCTGTCCATAATTGACGAGCTCAAGTTCTCTCATGCCTACTTGTGCGCTACGTCGTGGCATTAACGTTAACGTCACCGTCTCTTGAAAAATCAACGGACCTAGAGCTGAACCGTTCCAGGAACGAGAAAAAAAAACAAAAAAGCAACAGCGACCTGTAAACTGTAGATCAAGAAAGCCTAACTCAAAGAGAAGCTGAAACCGACTGCTATACGCTACACTAAATAGACGGTAGACTAAAGCTGCAGTCTGGATGTGGTTAGTCCATGAACTGACCACAGTCAACCTCTGTCAAACTGGGGGATGAATAAATCACGAGTGGAAAGACGGTGAGACTCAAACCAACTCCAGAACGGACAATAAAAAAAAAATGTCTTTAGGCAAAGCTAAAATCTGTTCATCTCATAAGCATTAAGATCTCTAGAACCCCCAAAAATGAGCTCATCCGATTCCGGAGAATTGATGAGGGACGTACTGGACCGCAAAGAAACGCTTAGCAGACCTGCCAACACGGCTAATAAGAAAATATTAGCAGACAGAGAGAAAAACCACTAAAAACCCCGGCGTCCGGGCTTGAGGGGGGGGACGGGAACGGCTCCACGCTAGCTGCATAAATGATCGAACATACTGCTAAACTGATATCCCGTCTCGATTTTATACCCCGTGTCACACCTGATCATAAACTGTCCACAACCGTAGTGAAAGATTTACTGTAGACCTGATCGAAAATTACACACGCGCTGCCTCGACCGTAGACGTTAGCGCCAGGTTAGCGCCGGTGGTGTTAGCGCCAGGTAAGCAAACCGACCGCGTGATCGATCCGTTCGGTCATCGTTGGTCAAAAATAAATCAATAAATCGCCGAGGTTTTCCGTCGATTACATCCGAACCTACCCACCGTCAGCATCTCGGGTTTAAGCTTAAGGACATATCAGGACATTTGACTGTCACCGAAAGTGAGTGTAAAATGCCTCTGCGATCGAATGTAGCGCACACACGGAGGTGTAACTACGAATACTCACACACACTCTAACATTAGCTGCTGTCGTGGCTTAGTTATGGCAGTCATTGCCGCTTTGCACTTGACAGTCTCTAAACAAGTCAGCCACTTTAATTAAAAGTTCCTGTTTTTTTTTTTTTTTTTTTCCCCCCCCGAAGTGTGCCGCTCACCTACGGAGCTTAATTACCAGCCGGGCTGACACTCGCGCGTCTTTATTTTCAGACGACTAATTATACTTTTTTTTTTCTTTCTTTCTTTCTTTTTTTTTTTATGATACCCTTCACCTCCTGAGCAGCTTCGAGCAGGCGAGCAGGTGTGAGAGTGGGGGCGGCGTAGGGGGGGGGGGAGGGATAAAAGGAAAAGAAAAAAAAGAGAAAAAAAAAAAAAGTGCCACATTCTTTTCAGCTCACGGAGGGAAGAAGTTCCCGACGCCGACCGAATGTGCTATTACCATGACAGCGCATTACAGGTGCTGGTGAGAAATGAAGGAGGCAGGGATAACTCAACAATCCATCACAGGAAGAAGTCGACTTGGACAGGATGAGAAACGATCTATAATCGACGCTTGCTTCTGAATGGCAGGGTGTAATAACGGCGACACGTGTACCGGTAGAACGACGGTACGTCCGTGTTCGAAACGCATCGTGCTCTTAGCGTACAACTTAGCAATTCGAAATAGAAAAAAATGTTAAAACGCCGTATAACAGCGCAGCGCGAAAGGTTTAATGAGCCGGTAGGGACAGTAAAAAGGTCAACGATAAACCATCTTTGAGACAGGTTCGTCACGTTACACATTTATCAACAACGCGGACGTTTTTTTTCTTAAAAGGGATACGCAGTCACTCCGATTGGTTGAGCTGGAAAATTGGGTGTAATCTTTATTTTCGAGGATTATTTTGGGCTCATTTTCACAATCGTTTCGGACGCCGTCATATTGCTTTGAGTTACGGTGTAATAATATTGAATATTGTCCTCGATGGTGGACCATGATCCTGTAAACGTGCCATTTTTTTTTTTGACATTGTATATGCGTATACGCATGGGATGATGATGATGATGATGAAAGTGAAGAATGAGAAATATCCGAGCTATATTGCTTTTCGGGAAAATACCGCTTTCTTTTTTTTTCGTAAAAAAAAAAACAAAAATGCTCACATCACAGTAGAACAGTGATCGAGCGCTGTTTCGGAAGTCGCCACCAAATGAAAGCGATAATCACGGCCATCGCTAGGACTATTCGCGTCTCGCAGTTGATGGCAAAGAAAAGCCAATTTTTCCGGATTATAGCCGAGCGATTTCGTGTGTAGGCAGTGGACTAAACGGTACTGAAAAGACCGTCACTCTACTCGTGATCATTCCGGACATATACACGACACGCAGGACGTCTGAACAATCTGAACGATCGTATGGACATCGAATACGAAGAACGTTCGATGTGGCAATATATAGACCGTATTTAAATAAAAAATAACAAAACTCAACACATTAAAGCTGAAAGCGTGTGAGGTCACAGCTCACATACAAGCATGACACTGAGTTCGCGCTATAATGCACGGACGCGATGTTATAGAGTCGTAACGGTGTGGAAAAATTCATACCACGATTATCGTGACCAAAAATATCACGGTTATCAGTATTATCGCGGTATTGTGTGGTCATATTTCGGATTTGATGAAAACGCTGAGGGAAACTTAAGAGAAGATGGCAACCCTGACTGCAGAGCTTGCCAGAAGAAAGTTGTTGCGTAAGGGGGCTTTGGCGCTTCGTTGGTGCGTTTCCCTCTTTTCCCCCCTCGCTTTTATATCGCTTATGAATCCCCACGCGGCCGCGCTTTTGCTTGAATGGCGGGTTCGTTATTAATCTTGATGAGAAACACAAAGACAATACGATGGCAAACTCGATTATATTAAAATAAACCGTTCGCCATCGTCTTGTCAGTCAGCTCGCCTCACTCTTCCTGTCAGTCATAACACCTCACTCTTCCTGTCAGTCATAACACCTCACTCTTCCTGTCAGTCATAACACCTCACTCTTCCTGTCAGTCATAACACCTCACTCTTCCTGTCAGTCATAACACCTCACTCTTCCTGTCAGTCATAACACCTCACTCTTCCTGTCAGTCATAACACCTCACTCTTCCTGTCAGTCATAACACCTCACTCTTCCTGTCAGTCAGCTCGCCTCACTCTTCCTGTCAGTCATAACACCTCACTCTTCCTGTCAGTCATAACACCTCACTCTTCATGTCAGTCATAACGCTTCACTCTTCCTGTCAGTCAGCTCTCCTCACTCTTCCTGTCAGTCAGCTCTCCTCACTCTTCCTGTCACTCAGCTCGCCTCACTTTCGTCATGTGATAAATGAAATCGGACTCCTGCTGATCCGTGGTGCGACTCTGACTCGCGTCCACATCAGACTCGTGCTGGGGGTGTGTTTGCCGTGAGTTTTCCCAATCGGGATAATCGCGCAGGGATTTAATGATAATTAAATGTGACGCGGTAGTACTAAACGTCGGGGAATTTTGACATGGTTTATCGTGAAACCCCGTAGCCGTTTCATCCCTACACGGTTACATGTAATTTTCCACTGCGAGGACGATCAGCTGTCCTTCCTGTCGCCCTCTAGCATGTCTGAGGCGTCTTACATTACAGACATTACAGTGTATAGCTCTGGACACATCTGTAGTCCTCATGCCTCCCTGCGGCAGACCTATGGCATGTTCACGCAGGTCAGCAGGAACCCTAGACATCTTCGTTCTGGTGTTTTTCAGAGTCAGTAGAAAGGTCTCTTTAGCGTCCTAAGTGACGGTATCTGTGACCTTTTTTTAATCCACCTTAATTGCATGTAGAAATGTTTATGGTTCAACGAACAAGTGTGAAAAACATCGTTTAAACCCTTTCCGATAAAGATCTGTAAAAAAAAATAATAATAATAAGCTTATTTCACAGCGATAATGCTGGAACTGCCTCTAAACCAAAAAAATCACAAATCCGCATTCGGTGTAAGAAATCAACGCACTGACACGAGACTCTTTTTCTCCAAACCTCACGACGGTGATGTTTTAATATCCGTAAACAACCGCCGCTAATCATTTACATATCCATTTCGTTTTTGTCTTCAGAAGCTTAGCCGTGTGTTTGTGTCAGTAACTGCCAGACCAAAACTCCGCGCGAGAGTACGTCAATTCAGCCGCTTTTCATTAATGTAAAGCTTCGGCATGACACGGCGAGCCCTGAGCCCATCCCGTTAGCTAAACACTCGCGATGAAGTCATGGTTTTTTTTTTGTCTTCAGCGCTTTGGATCACCTCATATACAAACACTTTTTATACTCCCATTTCAGGTCATGCTAACGGTCTGAGGTGGCCTTATCAAACCTCAACAGAGATTAACACACACACACACACACAGAGAGAGAGAGAGAGAGGCTTCAGAGAAGTAGGCTGCAGGCCACAACAATGTCAACAGACCCAGCATCCCTCCCAGTGCACACAAGGAAGTGATGTAACCTTGGCGAGAGGGACACAGAGAGCTCCACGGAACAGTTTTTATTATTTTTATTTTTTTTTAACAGACTGCATTGTACGATTTCTTAACTAGGCTAAGATATTCTTCACATTTCGGCGGTAATTTTATGTCGCTCAGGATGATCGGCTGTGAGAAAATACACCACGACATTCCTTTCGATCCTTCTTCGAGTGCAAACTGAGCGTCACAAAGACCGGCGAGCTGCTTCTTCTTCTTCTTCTTCTTTCTTTTTTTCTTTCTTTTTTTTCTTTAGACGTTTGTGGCACGGTCTATTTGTGGCTTTTTCACTATACAAACCACTACAACCACCATACGGCTGTTATACAACAGTTACACTCGCTCGGCCACATCAGCAGGCGATACGAAAAGCTGTCTGCTCCGGGATTATTTTAACGACGGAGATGTTTAAGGATACAGATCGGCTTTTACCCGTCGGCTCTATTAATGATGAGTCATAATATTTATTTATTTTTTTTAATGACTCTTTTGCCTAATCACGGTGTCTTATTCACAAGCTTGTAATAAGGCAGTGAATCATGGGACATTCTGACTGACAGCAGGGACTTGATCTCATTGGTTCTGAGCTGTATCTCTGCCTTAACATCAGATTGTAGGGGTAAATATAACATACATACTGGGTAACATTACACACTTTTCTTCGTCTAGACTTGAGGTTTGTAGTGTTTTGGAGGAAAGCCTAATTTATTTATTTATTTTTATTATTATTATTCACAGCAATCGCTTTATATTCCAGCACAACCTTTATTTTTATTTATTTTTTTATATTTACCATGGGGACAAAACTCAACACAGGACACATTCTTTACACACAAAAGCTAGTATTATTCTGCTGAGCGACATATTACAAAAGCCCGATTTGTGATTTAGGATGGTCACGGGGCTATTTCTGGGCTCTTTCCGTAAAAACCTGTACAACAATCAGGAACTCGGACTTCACGCGACTTGCGCGACAGACATGCTCGTACCGCTTAACCTATTCAGTCGTGATGAGGAATTTCTGATCCGTTAGCTCAACGGGAAATGATTATTACGGGAAATGGAATTGCTAGCCGAACAAAACCCGCCGTTGATTCTAAAACTTCGATCGTATTAGGGTGAAAGGTCGTCTCAAACCCCCCCGAAAGGAAATCGGCAATAGTAATGGCTGGTTGAATAATTCGTCATTGGTGATATTTCTGATCCGCTGATAGCGACTCATAAGACCCGCTCGCCCGTCCGTCCCGTTCATACTTTTAGTCATCGTTTGTTTAGGACAGATTTATTCCGTCCCACTACATGCGGGAGTGTGGGTCGTTTTAAAGTACACCCTGTGCTGTAATAAATAATAATAATAATAATAATAATAATATAATAATAATAATAACACCTGAGATTTTTTTATTTTCTTTTTTTGGTGGACTTTCCCCGAATTTTCTTTTGTGGACCTGATTAACGTACTGCACATTTTAGCCCGTTTTTTTTTTTTCCTTTTTTTTTTTTAACTTTAAATCTGGCAGCGAAGGCTTGTGGAGGTAGCTCCTATTCAGTCATTGGCACTGAAGAACAATTCTATCATGGCTCTGGCTTGGACTAGCTGGCACAAATGTCCATTTTTACATGTAGAGCAGGTCCTTGCCAAGATATTTTTTACCCTCAATAACCAAAGAAGCCTGATGAGAAATAATGAGAATAATCTCAGACAAAAACCTCGGAACGACAGCTATTATTACCGGGGTAATTATAAGCATGAGACTGTAAATAACGCTAATACTATCGCTATTACAGGTTAACGTGCCTATTAACTCCCTAATCCTACGCACAATTAAAGCAAGGATCTCGCTCTCTCTTCTTTCGTTCTTTTTTTTTTTTTTTTATCGTCATTCTGCCTCCCAAGAGGAGGACAAAGAGAAAGGTTGTGAGTCACTGGGTAGTGGGATTGGAATAGATATGAAGTATTAAGTGTCTGCTTCCTTCTGACTCTATGCCCAATCTGTAGAACGCGTGGATTTGATCTATCTTGCGTCCATCTTTATCATTTTATCACATCATCTCTCCATCCTTAAGCACGGGAAACATCGTGCAGGGCATTATTAAAAAACAAACCCGGGCCTTCATCACCACGAACTCGGACAAAACTGAGAGTGTGCCATGAAGGGCCCTAAGCTGCCTGTGCTCTAAACACTCCTCTCTCTCTCTCTCTCTCTCTCTCTCTCTCTCTCTCTCTCTCTCTTCTACCTCTCTTTTTTTTCCACTCCCTCCCTCCCTCCTTCCTTCTCTTTCCTTTTCTCTCTTTTTTTTTTTTTTTCTCTTTTCTCCCCTCTCTCTCTCTCTCTCTCTCTCTCCACTCTGCCATCCTGGATGCAAATAATCCCCCACTAGCAAAAGGTTTTAGCGATCAGACCCCTCTCAGATTAAACATTATAAATAAAGTTATAATATCACGGTAGTATTTATTTACTTTTCTGCGGTATATTTACTAGTTTGTTGGGTTTTTTTAGTTGTTGTTGTTGTTTTTTGTTTTTTTTTTTAAATGGGGGTAGATTTACACTTTTATGAAACATTTCCACGTATTTCCGTGCCAACTGCAAGTTGCATGGCAACAGGGGTAGTTGGCGTCCAGAGCCAACACCCCCCCCCACACACACACACACACCTCCCCCCTTCCATAACACACTCACACACAGACACACACCGCGACACAATTCATGGGGAAAAACACAGCGACACAGAGGGAGGTGGAGGTGGAGGGGTGGGGGGAGAAGAGAGGAGGGGGGGGATGCAAATTACCCTAAATAACATACCAGTCTGGGGAAAAAGAGAAAAGGGGAGAAAAAAAAAACAGAACAACAAAAACCAAACAATACTGACCGTCCAGTGTAGACACAACACATTCGCTCAGCCCGTCTCGGAGAGGACGAACTCCGTACCGGAGTCGGCGTGACCGAAAACGACTCATTTAGCGATGGCTGTCTGTTAGCGCGATACCGATTTAGCTTATTCAAAACATCACGTTGTGTTTTGCTCCCTGGGTCGAAAAGGGAATTAGTCCAGGGTCAAGGTCATTTCTTTCTTCCTTCCTTCCCTTTTTTTTTTTTTTTTTTTTTTTTTTTTTTTTTTTTGCCAAGTCATCATCATTTGTTTCAAAAAAAAAAAACAAAAAACAACAAACAAAAAAAACCACCACTACTCCTATGTAAGCGATGAACACGCGCTGCTTAAAATAGTCCGTGTTAGGGTAAGGGGCGGAGTTGAACTGCGCATAACGGAAACATTTTTGTTCTTAAATACTTTTGCCATAGGATGATTTCAGACGCTGTATATTTTAACATCGCTTACGCAGCCTGACATCAAGATGTCACACCTGCTGCAATCTGCACACACACACACACACACACACACACACACACACATATACATGATCATCTGAAAGTTCCAAGGTGGCACCAGGCCCGATCCTCGTTATGTATTTAGACAGCATGCACGCAGCTATCCTATCTGTTCGGTATTAACCTCAGCGGCAGCCATTTTCTCCTCACACCAACACGTAAAGAAATCATTCGAATAATAAAAGTCTGCTATGATATCAGCCTCCTACTAAAGAGCACACGCACTTCAAAAGAGCGACGCTAATGGACATGTCAAACCCACAACACACACACACACACACACACACACACACGTCCTGGTGAGAAACAGTGACATGAATGAGATTGCAACGACATACTTGAGCCGGAGAAGTGCCCACTTCCCAGTGAGGTCGGTCCATTTTTCCCACTGCTAACCGGAGGAGAAAACATCTACAAATAAAAACAAACGAAACAAAACAAAACAATGATGAAAACATGTTAGAAACGCATGAGAGAAAGCAGATAATAAACAGCCTACTTTTAATCCATCGTCATCTTTAATATTGACACATGTCAACGACTTTAATCGAACAAACATTAGCGTACAGTAGCTGCTCTAGCCATGGCTAATATGATCTTCCTATCATCCCCGCGAGAACATCCGACTATTCCATCACGGCAGCGTGTGAAGTGCAGCAACGGTTAACGAGAACGCTGCGCGGTGACTGGGAATTATCTTCACCGATAATGTTTTAATTATTGATCGATTTTGTTTATTTCGTTGAAGTCGTTTGACTTCCTGCGACTCTAAAGCATCCTGTCTTCTCGTTCTGTCCCATATATGTATCATACCATGTGTGTGTGTGTGTGTGTGTGTGTGTGTGTGTGTGTGTGTAAGATGGCTTATCATTTCTTTTTTGTTCCTCTCTTTTAGAATATCTTGCAACGTCTATAAAGTTGACTGACGGACCGCACGGGTACGGCGAAACGTGACCGGTTCCTTGCTGAGACGATGCAAACTATTAACAGACACCGAGTTTATGAAAGGAGCTTTAATCGTGTCGGTGATGCGGATTCGGATACGGTAAAGTCCCGGCGCTGAAGTAACTTTTACAGTGTTGAAACTAGTCTCGGGGGGGTTGACCTATCGAACGAAGCGAGAGCCTTTACGTTTACCCTTACGGTCACGTTAAACGACGAGGGCGTTTCCATAAACCCAGCCGGACACAGGGAATCGCTCGTTGTCATTTCGCATTCACAGTGAGGGTCACTACGTCGCCGACGCGTTCAGCGTGCCCTGAAGAGAAAGCGCCGCTTCGCCTAATCTGACGCTGCGCCGCTGCGACGGGACAATGCTAAGGGTTGCGCAGCTTAGGAAAGAGCGCCCTCGTCGCTGCGAATTCGCTCCTACGTCCGCACAAAAGGGGTTCACAGAGCCTAAAACACAACATTGCACAGATCAGTGAAAGAGTACAAGCATGAGAGAAATGTGTAAAAGTGGGATGCACTACCATTGATGTTGGGAACGTTTTCAAATCGCTGTTTCGCATCTATAAGACACCAGAATGCCTAAATGAAAGATCACATCTCTCTACACAGAAACACTTCATGATCAAAATGACAAAAATGCTGATACTTTCTCCAACATTTTAAAAACACGCTAGGCTACATTGCATAATGTGAATATTTGCACAATGATAATAATAATAATAATAATAATAATAATAATAATAATAATAAAACAAAGAAGAAGAAATTAAAAATCCCTTCAATTCAGCACGTGCACCATGAAATACTCCAGCAACAACAACAACAACAACAACAAAATGATATACAAATCGAATCAAAATAAATAAATAAAACAGAACACATCGGGTTTTTTTTTTTTTTTGCTTTAGAACGTAAGGTCTGGATCCGAATTTCTTACCGCGCTGAAGTCTAGTAAGTCGCTCAGCTCTTTGTCCGTCCCTAAAGCTGCCATCCTCTGCTGATGATGTTGCATTTTGGCAAAATCACACAAACCTGAAATCATGGGAAAACACACGCACACACGCACACACACACACACACGCACGAACACGCACACACACACACATATCAGATTAAAGACGAGGCATGAGGGGGATCCTGCTTCAGCTCTCCGTTCAAAAACGACACATTCGAAATTTTCGCTTTTTTCTTTTTTAAGATGAAAATAATAAGCGACGAGGCAGTGCGAAAGTCTCACATCCGCGTCGGAATCCCAGGGCATGTTCCGAATAACGCTCGGCAAACCGGCAGCACGAATACACACACGTACACTGATCATCGCTTGCTGGGGCGCCCGTGAAAAAAAACGACCTGATCAACTGTTCTCTTTCAGAGGAGTTGGCTTTAGAAGTGTGTGTGTGTGTGTGTGTGTGTGTGTGTGTGTGTGTGTGTGTGCAGTGGA
The DNA here is from genome assembly GCA_012411365.1 of Ameiurus melas. Classification (NCBI taxonomy): domain Eukaryota; kingdom Metazoa; phylum Chordata; class Actinopteri; order Siluriformes; family Ictaluridae; genus Ameiurus; species Ameiurus melas. The sequence goes on along the minus strand of CM022769.1, from coordinate 2,565,050 downwards.
AGGCCTGTGATCAAAATAAAATCAAATAAACAGTATTTCGTTCGAACAAAGAGAAAGACAGGGGGGGATGATTCCTTCCTTTTCTTCCTTTTCTTTTTCTGGGGTGTATTCTAATGAAGAACGCCTCGTTATCACGAACCTGACTCGAACCGAGCTATTAAAGTCCATCTGAGGGGAGCTGATGTGACGGGATCAGGTGCTGGAGGAAAAACTTAAAGACAGACAACATCAAAGAAGAAGAAGATGATGATGATGATGATGTTGATGATGATGATGATGAAAGCATATCATGACATCCCTTCATCATTAATAACATTAATAACAAATGAGATGAAAATGTCTAGGGGGATATATATATGTATATATATATATATATAGTCAGTGCTTTGGGAACGTATTTGGAAACAAATGCGCGGCGAAGCGTCCTGTTTGAAGCCGAAAACACGGCGCGCGCGCGCGCGCATACACACACACACACACACACACACACACTCTCTCTCTCGCGCGCGCGCGCACACACGCACGCACTGCACGGGTTCTGTCAAAACTTGACGTCTCAAGGTGTTTAACCGCACCACTCGTGACAACGCATCGCGTTTCCGCGTGTTTACTCCGCTGCGCGTGCTGGATCTGCACGCAGGACACAGCGCGAGCGCGAGCGTGCGCGCGCGCCTCGGCCGAAGCGCGTTGAAATGTCGAAGCGAGATTTTTTATTTGTTTATTTATTTATTTTTCCCCACCCGAGCCGATAACGGTCGCTTATAACGGTCAGACCAACCGTCGAAGCTCCGCGTGAACGTGGAGTTTGTAAAGAGTTCACGGCCGGCACCGTTGGGAACTCCCCCCACCGGTCAAGGTAATGAATTCGGAAATAAAAACAAAACAAACAAAACAAGACAAATAAAGAAAGAAATAATACACGAATGAAAGTAAGGGATGACGGTTCTGTCCGGAATGAAGGATTAAACATGATCAACCAAACAAATGTGAATGAGATTCCGAGGTTTAAAGCGCGCGCGCGCGCGCGCGCGCGCGTGCGTGCGTGCGTGTGTGTGTGTGTGTGTAAGGATGCGGTCAGTCAGAAATATACAAAGCCAAGCAAACACGGCATTCAAGAACCCCCCAAATAAAAAAAAAATTACCTTCTGTAGAAATGTTCATCCACACACACACACCAAAAATATTTATAAAAAAAAAAAAAAAAAGAAAGAAAGAAAGAAAGAAAGAAAAAGAAAAAGAAGTGGAGAACGCCGCGGTTTTCTGCCGGGTGTAGTAAATTCTCCGCGAGTCCGGACCCCCAGACGGAGCACCGTTCTCCCCCCGTCACCGGCCTGTCACTCAAGTCAACTCGCCAGCTAGCAGCGCGCTAGCTCAACCCCGCGGTCCGAAACAAATCGAATCAAACAGCCTCGAACCCGGCCGCGTGGTCTCCGGAAGCGAGCCGCGTACAGCCGAAAAGCGCCGGTTATCGTCGGTTCGGGTGAGAAGTTTTACTAGACATTTCTGTGCTCTCGCGCTCGCTGCGAATACTCCAGTCTCATAACTCATATCTCTCCTTAACCCCGGGCACAGTTCCAGCTCCGGACTCCCTTCTCTACCGACGGGCGACTCGTCGGAGACTCGTTCGCGTTTGAACGACTCTTTGAAGCGAATCGGAAGAATCGGCTCTCGGGGACAAGTGAATCCTTTCGAGTCGTTTACCTTAAAACAAAGCACAGGAGAGAGAGAGAGAGAAGAGAGAGAGAGAGAGAGAGAGAAGAAGATCACGTTTCTCTTCAGCGCCGATTGGAGACTGTGGTGTGTGTGTGTGTGTGTGTGTGTGTGTGTGTGTGTGTGTGTGTGTGTGTGTGTGTGTGTGTGTGTGTGTGTGTCAAGTTTTGATTCGAAAGCATCCCATAATCTGACATCTTTACGCGCTGTCATCATTGGACAGAAACGCTATTTCTCCATGTAGGGGACATTGGTTATCGTGGACAAACGACACAAATGCGCGTGCGTGGTAGAAGATACCGTTTCTAACTTTGTTGATGGCCTCACAGAAGGTCTTGCTTTCTCAATTCTCTGCGCGTTTTATTCTGAGACTCTGAGCGAAACCGCCATTTGCGAAGCGACGACTCTTTGTTCGTTCATCACTGCGTATAGAAGATTGTAGAAACTTTGTGTTCGTTTGTTTGTTTGTGGATTTTGTTGTTTGTTTGCTTGCTTTGTTGGTGTCCCTGTACCTCGCGACCACCCATCTTTCCACAGTGGACAGGCGCGCGCGCGCGCGCTCAGAAAGACGCGCCGGACACTGCAGCACGCAGGGCACGCGCTTCGCCCTCCGAGGCTCTGTCCGAAATGGCATGCGGTCACACTAAATAGTGTGCCCGATGATACCAAGACTACAAGGATCAGACGTGTAACCTTGCGTAAAAACGTGAGGCGTGTCAGTGCACGTAATGTCACAAACATAAGAGCGCGTGCGCTCTCTCTCTCTCTCTCTCTTTCTCTCTCTCTCTCACACACACACACACACACACGCACACACAGATGCAGCATCGATTCTGGGTT
>CM022769.1:2545000-2557500 GCA_012411365.1 Ameiurus melas | reverse complement strand
TTAATGAGGCCATCATCAGAAATGAAAGACACGGTCATGGGAAGCCATGAACACACACCATTACGGTGTGCCATAATTTATTCCAGAAATACACATATGGAAACTTTTTCCACCTCACGCATCCGTTCACGGGACCGAGCACTGTTTACAACGCTCTTGCTTATTTAGGATGTCGTTCTGCTTCTGTTCATCTCCAAGCGTCTGTGCTGATCTTTAGTCCACGAGGGTAGACGACAGAACTAAAGCTGGTTCTGTTGCCACATACTTTCAGGATCCGAGACCTTTTTTTTCTTGCCTGTAAAACTCGAACCTTTCCAGTCACTTGCTGCTCGCTGCTTTCAGATCGAGGAAGGGGGGCGACAGAGCGAAAGGTTTTTCCGAATGTGCCGTCCTTCGGATTTGCCTAGAAGAGCGGCCACACTTGTTCGCCTGCATCGCCTACTCCAACCTTTGCGGAGACGAAGCCAGCGTTTCACCGGAATGTTTCAAGCACTGTAGCTTTAACATGGACATGGCGTCAGTGAACTCGTGCGTTTTTCCGATCTGCACCCGGGGTGGACGTGCTGTGTCGTCAGGAATGACGTAATAAAAAAACGGACCGATAGGCAAATGACAGAAAGTGCTCAGTTCAAGTTCCTCACTTGCCTTTGTAATCGGATTACATGACTGATTACTGCGTGTCAGAAGCAATCAGATTACTAATGACTTTACTTTCATGTTACTTTCAAAAAACCTACGAAACCGACAAAGATACACCACAAAGTGAAACTTTATAGTTCTTCCAGTTATTTTGGAAATTATTTGAATAAACAAAAGTAACGTGGTTGAATCCGTCCATCCATCCATCTTCTACCGCTTGTTCCTTCTTCAGGGTCGCGGGGAACCTGGGGCCTATCCCAGGGGGCATCGGGCACAAGGCGGGGTACACCCTGGACAGGGTGCCAGTCCATCGCAGGCCACAATCACAATACACTACGTGGGTGAATATATATATATATATTCACCCACGTAGTGTGTATATATATATTGTGTATATATATATATATATATATATATATATATATATATATATATTAATTTAAGAAAGAAAGAAGAACTTAACCAACACACCTTAACTTTAGCCCTTTGCAAATTCCAATCTGGAATTTTATTTTTTTTTTTAATTCCATGTTGGAAATTACACAAACCGTACATACAAATGTCCACACTTTCACCACTAAACCCACCACTAAACCCACCCATACATGTTTTGGGAGGGCGTACGCCAGACACGGTCATGGGAAGCCATGACTATAGTGTACTATAGCCATGTACTATAGTGGCTTAGTGGTTAGCACATTCGTCTCACACCTCCAGGGGTTCGATTCCCACCGGGGCCCTGTGTATGTGTGTGCGGACTTTGCGTGTTCTCCCAGTGCTGCGGGGGTTTCCTCCGGGTACTCCGGTTTCCTCCCCCAGTCCAAAGACAGGCTAATTGTCATGTCTAAAATGTTCGTAGCGTGTATGTGATTGTGCCCTGCGATGGACTGGCACCCTGTCCGGGATAAATTATTGACGTTGAAATTTTGACATTAGGGGTGACATCGTGAACATATTCCAGCCACTAAACATAAATTTAACAATAAATAACTAAGTAAAGTTATTCTCATGTGTCATAAACAACCTCAGGGTTCCTATCGATCGAAGGGTCGGATATCAGACAAGTACTTGACCGTGCCTTTTGTAATAGTCGCGTACGAGTCCCTCGGTCGTCCACGACAAGTCGCTGACCGTCCAGGTAACGACACGCGGGATTCCGAATCGAGCGTGTGTAAACTTTTGAACTGGTTCATTTGTGTACATTCAGTTATTATTGTGTCTTGTGGACTAGACTGTAAACGTCTGTTCTATGAAATAGTTTATTCAGGGCAGTTTTAATTTGGAAAAAAAAAAGCATTTTTTTTAATGATCACTCATTATTATTATTGTTATGTGTAAAATGATTCAAATCTTGCAGATTCTGCAAGGCGTATACGATCTTACGACCGCAACCGTATTCATAAGGCAACAATTCGGTATTTAATGATACCGCTGAATCACTACGATACAACACGATTCAATTCCGATCATTATGCGACCGACGTCATCAGGGGTAGGCCTGCCGTTCATTTGCAAATGAAATACTATTATTATTATTATTATTATTATATTTTTGTATTGTATTATTATAAAAAGGAGTATTTTACGCAACCATTTGTCTGTACTTTTTGGAAAAGACGCCATTTAAAACGAACATTATAACGGATCAAAATCGTTTTTTATGAAAAATACAACAAAATGAAATAGCTTTGTCTGAGGAAATGATCTTGTTAGCCAGTCCGAGGATGAGGATATCTTTAAAGGGAGATGTTGGAACGGGATATGATTCCGAATAAAGACACAAACAGAGGCGCCGAATGCCGAATCGGAGATGCACCAAAAAACATTGCACCAACACCGTGTGTGTATGATGATAGACCGACTTTCTGGATACAAAAGAGATGGAAGACAGTGTAAGATACTGTAAAATACTCACAGAAGTTGATGTAACACACACACACACACACTCAAAAAACACATAGACATATGGAGACACACATTCACACCCACACACACACATGCAAGTCTGCACAAGAATTCACACACTTTAAATGCACACAACTCTACACTTCTTGTGACGGTCCAGGTGTGCCTCTCTCTCTCTCTCTCTCTCTCTCTGTCTTATACACACACACACACACACACTCACAAGGGAAGAGAAAGTTACACATAGAAACACAGAGAAAGAATACAGTGAGGAAAAGGCAATTCAATCAATCACCGAATGACAGACTTCAACAAGTGTGTGTACTTGTTCTATGTTTCCACGGTGAAAAATAACAGAATGATGACTATTGATGTCCAGCTGAGCGAAAACGACACACCACACACACACACACACACACACACACACACACACACACACACACACACACACAGCCTCAAACAGCAAAGCGTTCCCACATCAGTTGTTCGGTGCCTGGCACGCCTGCCAAAAATATCTTCAAATCGCTCGTAATCAAAACAAACTGTTCCGCTTAATGTGCACCGCAAACAAACATACTGACTTAATTAAAAAAGACAGAGCTTCGACGTTTACATCAAAGAGAGACCTCCTTGTGAGATAGTGTGTGCGCGCGCGCGTGTGTGCGTGTGTCCTGTATGCTTTTAATTCCTGCACTGCAGTGAGGAATTCTTCGGTTCATTTGCTCCAGGCTGTATCTCCCAGATGTTGTGATCCTGACAAATAGGCAGTCCATTAGCAGCACATCAAGATGACAACAGGAGAAAGACACTTCCGTGCAGCTTCCTAGCATAAAAAAAAAAAAAAAAGTATATCTATGTGTTTGAGAGAGTGAGAAAGGGGGGGAAAAAATTCCTCTTTTTTAAACTCTTTCAAGCTACATTTTGAGTTGACGTCTGAACAAAACCACAGTTGCTCCGAGTAATAAAAACTTAGGCAAGGAAAAACCTCAAAATGTTATCCAGGGCACTTTGGATTGACGGTGATGACCTAGTACTCGAGGTCACCCACAACCATTAACAACGTTTTTTTTTTCTTTTTTTGGGGGGGTCACTTTTAAACATTGTTTAAGCGGTTTGAGAAATCCTCGTATTGAAATATATCCTCGTCAGTTCCATTTTAGCGTTGTGGTGCCATAGATTTCATTTAAACGGTGACACGTTCTGGTAACACATTCGGTAAAACTCATAGAATGCCGATCACAGAGTGAGACGATGTAGGACATGATCCAGAAAACAAGTTGGATTCATCATAAAAGACGGATACCATACCAGACGGATAAAATAGTAAGCTTTTGTGACTAGGCTAGTTTTGGTGTCGCTAGCCATGAGAAGGCACAGCTAAGCTATCACTGTATGGGTTTAGCTGCTACAGCGCCACAATACAGTGTACTTGATGTTTCCTTACGCTCTGCTCATATCATGTTCACGAGAACTGGAACTCATATAGACATTCACACACCTTGTTTAACTGCTCTGCATCGGAGGACGTTACTGCTTCCTTTTCAATCTGCGTGTATCCATTTTTCCTCAGACTGACTGTGTGAGCTAGCGTTTGGCAGAATTGAGATCCGTCAGCCAATAAGACCCGAGTTTTGACACGTATTTTTCTGTAAACCTTGTCCGATTGACACCGCCGTATTTCTTTTTTTTTTTTTACACCGACGTTCAGTTACGTAGCGACAAACCGCTCCAAGTGGAGAAGAAGAAAAACGTGGTTTATTTTAAAAAAAAATGCATTTTACTTAATATTCTTTTTTTGGCAATAAATTTGTAAAGCAAGTAACGTCATTTGATCGACATCAGTAATCAAATTCGATAAATTTCAAATTTACTTGTTACTTTGTTACGTACTACACCCGACTCTGTGAGGAGACCAGGATCTGAGGAGCAGAGGACAGGAACGGGAATATATACGGTATGGGTAAAATATGTAGTAAACAAAAGATGGAGAGAAAAAAAACGCACGTAAGAGATTTTTAGACGCACGTGTACAACAAAGTTTTACAATGCAGCTTTAGTGATATTTAGTGTGCAGTTGGAAAGGATTTGAGCAGATCTGCAGTGCCTCCAGAAAGTATTAACTCATAAGTATTCATCCTCTTGTATTTTTTAATGATCTAAATTAGGGCTGGTATTTAATTTTCAAGAGCTCACAGTAAATATGTTAAACATGGTACACCCGTGTTCATTTTAAATGTCCAGGTGTATGCTTGCACAATAAATATCTCTGATTTTGTCGCAGAGCTCGTCCCTCTTTTTTTTTTTTTTTATTGTTAGAAGACATTATACCACTGAATTTGTGGCACTGTCGCCTCACACCTCCAGGGTCGGGGGTTCGAGTCCCGCCGTGGCTCTGTGTGTGCGGAGTTTCTTCCCGTGCTGTGGGGGTTTCCTCCGGATACTCTGGTTTCCTCCACCAGTCGAAAGACATGCACGGTAGGCTGATTGGCGTGTCTAAAGTGTCCGTAGTGTATGAATGGGTGTGTGAGTGTGTATGTGATTGTGCCCTGCGATGGACTGGCACCCTGTCCAGGGTGTACCCTGCCTTGTGCCCAATGCTCCCTGGGATAGGCTCCAGGTTTCCCATGACCCTGAAAAGGATAAAGCAAAGGTCTAGATGGATGGATGGATGGACTAGCAATTCAAATCTGCCCGAATGTGTTTAATAGCAATTGATCAAACAACCGCTGAACAAGCAGAACTTAAATGCGATGCCTTTGACTTCCATCAGTCAACTCAGTGCTTGGAAGCGAGATAGAGTCAAAATATTATTACCATCTGGGGTGCTGTGTTAAGCTTATTGCTGCCACTTAGTTATTTTCAGTGTGACCCCACCTTAGAGTCGTCTTAGTGCGGCACCAAATCCTAAAGCTAACCTGACACATCTGTTTTAACTGTGAAAAAGGGAATAAAAAACATTGGCAACATGGTTGATTGATTTATTCTCTCTTTTTAAAGGGCCATTGGGAAAGTGAGTAAAATAAGGTAACCCAAGCCGACAAATATGGTAGCCCATATGTATACCAGTTGTGGCCCATAAGAGCGCTAGAAAAGACCTAGCTGGGTCCCATCATCAACCCATGTAGTCAGACTCCTTCTAGTTTGGAGGTAGGCTACAAACATGGGTTACCCATATGGGCCTGATATGGAGCCCATTAAGGGTCCAACATCAACCCATCTGGGCTAACCCATGTGGGGCCTCCATGGAAACTGAGGACAAAATTACCTGAGCCCTAGTTAGGTAGCCCAGGTGGACCCCAAATATCAGCCCAGGTGCAAACTCTTTGGGCCCCACATGGGTGTGTTGGCTGGGTAATGTCGAGGCCAAAAGTTCGTCACAGGGTTAATGTGACACAAAGAGAAGATGGGGTTTCGGGTGTAATGATTTCGACTGTGTCTGTAATGTTGGTTGAGTTAATTAGGTTGTGCGAAAAAAAAATTGGTGGTGAGGAACTTCATGCAACTCTTTGATTCTTTTGTGAGCGTTTTAGAATTTGACTATACAAACAAAATTGCATTTTTCGGATAAATGTGTGTGTGTGTGTGTGTGTGGGGGGGGTGTTATTTCTGAACACATCTTTGTGTGGAAATGTACTAACACACTGATTGTGTTGAGAGCGACGCAAGATGTGTTGTCCTTAGAGGTGTGTTAAAAATGAACACACGATGTGTCAAATATTTCGAGACAAAAGATGTGTTAAAAATAACACACAGCATGTGTCAGACGTACTAACACGCTGATTGTGTTGAAAGCGACGCAAAATGTGTTGTCCTAAACTAGACACGCAGGTGTGTTAGCAAAAACTGAGTGCTTGACAGAGTTGACAGAGAAGTGTCCACGAGTCCAGCTACAGCACTGAAGGAGTTACAGAGCTCACTGGGTGAGACGGTAAAACCTGTGCCGACTTCGACAATATCATCAGCTTTTCACAGAACCGGCCTTTATGGGAGAACGGCCGGACGGAAGCCACTTCTGAGAAAGGTCATGTTAGAAAACCCGAGAGCTTCTTGAAAAAGATTTTGTCGTCTGATGAGACTAACGTTGACATCTGTCTAAAGGCGCAAACCAATTATAGCCCAGCGCCCAGGTATCACGATTCCCGTTATACAATAACGTCAGTGGTTGCATCATGCTCTATGGTTGCTTTTCAGCAAGAGGAACTGGAACGTTTCTTTGTTGCCATGACAGGCAACACGGATCGAGCCAAACTGTTGAGGAGAATCTGTTCCGGTCAGCCACACATCTGCATTTAGGGGGAAAATATACTGAAGGTTCCAACAGGACAGTGAGGCAAAGCCCAGACTTAAGTCCCATTGAAAATCTCCGGCATGAACTAAAAATAGCCGTCCACCAAGATTCCCGATCAAATTTGGCATCTGAGTTGGAGAAAATTAGCATCGAGGAATGGGAAAAAATGCCAAAATCAAAATGGGCAGAGCTCAGAGAGACACGTTCAAGCCAGCTGAAATATGTAATTGTTGCAAAAAGGACAATTTACACTGAGGGGAGTGAATACTTATCAATTAAAGCAGTTTTCAGATTTTTTTTATTTTATCTACCCATTCCCATTCTCATTCCCATGATATACTTAAAGTTGATCTTGCAATACAGTAAATAGAGAAATAATTAGGGTGGGGGGGGGTGAAAACTTCCTGTACCATAAGATTTCTAACTCTATGAAGATTTCATACTTGACGGCATGTAGAACGGATCCATCAACATATTAAATGGGCTGGACCTCAGCAGCCTGACTTCAGTCTGGTTATTAAGCTTGAGGAAGGTAGAAATGCTATAGTAGCCTAATATTAATCCCTGATGGACCCCTTGTGTTCGCAGGGAAAGGGCCGAGCAGGAGGCACGCACACACACTGCCAGGTCTTATATATCTTTGAAGGGTTCGGCTGGGGTCCTTTGAAAAAGAGACATCTCGCTTTAGGAGACTAAGCTGTGAAAACAGGGAGAGTCAATCAAACAGCACGTCCAAACATCACCGGGACACTCTTGCTGAGAGAAAACGGACTTTGGTTTTCTCAAATAATAACTGCACGTGTTAAAATATCAGCTTTACTTCAGAGAGGAATAAAGCTGTCGCTGCAGTACTCGATACCATAAGTATCTAAGGGTTCTTGTCCAAAAGACCATTTTATTGCTAATAAAATCAATACTGTAACAAATGTTCAAGGTTTTTCCAACATTAACGTCGATGCGCTTCAGTGCGTCTCTAACCTAGATACATTAGAACGTGGTTTTTTTAAAAAGTCATTTATATTACAACAAATCAGAAAGCATGCGTTTTGATTCAAAATCTGCCGATACAAGGTTCGTCTAAAAGCCACCAAAACGAGGATGGCATCGGATTGTGCGAAAATCATGGGACAGTTACGAATATGTCAGCGAAAGTGAAACGTCAAAGAAACGTGCTGATCTCCTACAGCTCAGTTTGAAGAGTTATTCCGTAACAGGATTTTGTGGAGTTGTTTGTGATTCTTGATTTTTTTGTTGTTGTTGTTGCAAAGAAATACTTGAATTGGCGAAATTGTCTTTCGTCGTAACGTCACGTTCGACGCACATGAACCGAAGACGGCTTTGACTGAACGATCATCGTGATGACGTCACATGATGCACCGTGACCCAGATCTGCAGAAAATAAGGCGGCCGTTTAAAAAAAAAAACGCAAGCTAGTCCGAATATCGCAGAGTTTGATGGATCGTGCGCGGATTTCTGCGATCGCAAGATCTGTAGATCCTGGAGGGACTGAATAACGTTTCTGATTTTTCTACCCCCTTTTTTTTTTTTTTTGCTCAAAATAAATCCCAAATCATTCTGTTCTTGATCATGTAAGCACAGCTTACAAGCAGAGGAGTAGTTTTCTTGAACCGGTGCCCAGTCTAAAAGCTTTAGACACATAGGAGCATGGGAAGGAGGTCGGTTGCGGCTCAGTTTCTATCAATAATGCGTGCAATTTTTCAGTTTAAATACAAGTTGTGTTGGATATTGAATGAATGAATAAATAAATAAATAAATAAATAAATAAATAAATAAATAAATAAGTCTAAGAAGTGCATTGCCTTAGGTCGATCGGATGGAACAAATAATGAATGGGACAGGGACTCATGTTGTAACTGTATGTAAGAACTTCCTCTAGCATGTGCATGATTACCTTTCTGAACAGCAATTTAGGGGCAAAAAACTCAGCAATTACTCAAACTGACACTAAAGCCTTCAGGCCATGGTTAATTATACACACGCTCTGGTATTTACCGCTGTGTATTTTATGTTGTATGTGTTTGGGCAGGTCTTTGCATAGGATCTGGTGTGGGTTGGATGTCCAGGTTGTGTGTGTGTGTGTGTGTGTGTGTGTGTGTGTTTCAATTGCCTCAGCATGATGCCATTTCTCTCTCTCTCTGAGGTTTTTTTGGGCTTATCCTCCAGCACATGAACACAATGTCTACATGTACACACAATTTTCCAGCATGCATTCATTTTTCTGTGTCACTGTCATCTGTAAGTCATCACCATGACACACACACACACACACACACACACACCCGACATGCTATAAGGACACATCTGTTTAAATGCCCGGCCTTCTTTAAACTCTCTCATGTCCAAAGAGCAATGGTACTTTTGCTGAGATCCAAACCAGCTGTCAGGGAAATACCTTCATCCTCGTAAACATTATTAAAACCATTAGTCTGCTCAAAAGAAACTACAGAGAGCACACACACAAGGCAAAGAGTGCCACTAGCACCGCATGGTGGTTTTTTTTTTTTTGTAGCCCTAGCCCCGAAGAGACTTTAGCTTTGAGCGAATATTTCAAAAGGTTAACGGCAAAAACATAAATCTGCTGTTTCTCTAGGCACAAATGCACAAATGACCCTGCTTCACTTCACGTGTTCACTACAATTACATACGGTACACCACAGGCCTTAGATGTAGAACGCAAAAGAAGTCATTTTAGCTTTAGCATTAGTAACCCATAATCTAATGTCGGCCATTTATCACTACATTACTACTGCAACATCATGGCTCATGCAGTGGCTAGTCAACAGCCTGCTAGCTGCTAATAAGTTGGTTACTGTTTAGCATGAAATAGTTCTCTGTATAAGTCTACACACAGCTAAAACAAAACATATGACTAAATGCATGAAGCAATTACTTAAATCCTATACGCTCTTGAAGCCATCTTGGGTAGGTATAAAAAAAGGTTCTTGGTTTCTAAACCATTAGGTCCACGCTCATGGTGATCAGTGATTGGACATTGCGAACAATGGTGATTAATGATTGATCACTGGGAACAATGGTGATCAGGGATTGGACATTGGGAACAATGGTGATCAGTGATTGGACATTGGGAACAATGGTGATCAGGGATTGGTCACTGGGAACAATGGTGATCAGGGATTGGACATTGGGAACAATGGTGATCAGTGATTGGACATTGGGAACAATGGTGATCAGGGATTGGTCACTGGGAACAATGGTGATCAGTGATTGGTCACTGGGAACAATGATGATCAGTGATTGGACATTGGAAACAATAGAGATCAGGGATTGGACATTGGGAAGAATGTCATTCTTGGGAAGAATGGTGATCAGTGATTGGACATTGGGAAGAATGTCATTGGGAAGAATGGTGATCATTGATTGGCCATTGGGAAGAATGGTGAATAGTGATTGGCCATTGGGAAAAGAAGTGATTAGTGATTGGTTGGGAACATCTTCTCACACAAGCGCAACTCAGATAGGCGTTACAGGCTGGTCATGAGTTGTCCAAACATGCATTCTCCTCTCAACTCCATCAATCATCAGCTGCGATGTGAGCTGGAGAGCTGTACTGAGTGCAGGACAGACACGAATGTCTGCTCAAAAAGTCGCTAGATGTGTTTCTAGGCTCTTTTGGAAATAAAGCTACTAAGTTGACAACACTGTGAACAAGGCCCTTAACTGTCATCTCCTTAGCTACATGCTTGGATTCCCAAATAGCACAGGCGTGAGGGCCCACACCTTTACCTATCCCACACAACACCATGGAATGACAGTAATTAACTCGTCTAAATCTGGCATGCAGCATACAGCCACAACTCAGTGATCAACCATACGGCCACATATCAGCCTCTGTCAGCCCCAAATTAAAACTTTCTTCACTTTGTGATGGAATCTTATCCGAGTAACTGAATTGGACAAAGAAATATACTCATTTCTGATAAGTAAGTAATGAAATAAAACATTGACTCTTGTGACTTAAAGAAATTTCTGCTCTTACCGCACGTTAATCCTCAGAGATTGTTTTTGCGAGTGTTTTACAAATGACTGTTTAACATTAATTCAGCCTATACGCAGTTGCAAACACCGTTAATGACTTAAAAGCTACTCTAATTTATTCTGTGTTTATCTGTACGACTCAGTGTGTAGTGTATAAACGTTTATGTTAATCTCTCTCTCTGACGCTTTCCTTCTCTGTTCAATGCTCTAAAAGCATAAGTAAAACACAATTTTGACAGGGCAATAAAAATAACACTGATGGGAAACAAGTAGAAATTAATTAGACATGGCAAGTAAATAGGATGAAATCGTGGTAGTGGTTAATTTTATATATATATATATATATATATATATATATATATATATATATACACTCAATATATAGGTATATTGAAATATGTAAAACCATTTTACTCATAAAGTTTTACATCGCAGTGATACATGCTTCCAAATCGGTGCTGTACACTTCACAGCAAAGTAAAAGGCAAATAAAGGTTTAATATCAATAAAGAAATAAATCAAATCGGAACTTGAATTCACTTTAACATAGATTTGATCAAATAGATTTAATTGAATTTGATTTTGTGATGATTATATTGTTGTGGTGATATCTATCTACCTATTTATCTATCTACTGCATCTATCTATCTATCTATCTATCTATCTATCTATCTATCTATCTATCTATCTATCTATCTATCTATCTATCTATCTATCTATCTATCTATCTATCTATCTATCTATCTATCTATCTATCTATCTATCTATCTATCTATCTATCTATCTATCTATCTATCTATCTATCTATCTATCTATCTATCTATCTATCTATCTATCTATCTATCTATCTATCTATCTATCTATCTACTGCATCTGTCTATCTATCTATCTATCTATCTATCTATCTATCTATCTATCTATCTATCTATCTATCTATCTATCTATCTATCTATCTATCTATCTATCTACCTGCATCTGTCTATCTATCTATCTATCTATCTATCTATCTATCTATCTATCTATCTATCTATCTATCTATCTATCTATCTATCTATCTATCTATCTATCTATCTATCTATCTATCTATCTGTCTGTCTGTCTATCTATCCTTTCTCTCTCTTGGCCCTCGTTCTTTCCTTTATTGGTGATTCGGATGCTTGGTAAATCGGGCCAAAGTTCAATAGGGTTGCTAGGCAACAGACTTGTCACTGCCTGGAGCTGCCCGTCATTGGCCTGAAGTTGTGCCAAGAGCGGTCGGCGTGCCAACAGGCCGCCAATCATGGTGCCAACCGGCCGCCATCTTGAACCATTCAGTTCACTAGAACATGGCACACGCTTTCAACCCCGTTGTTACATTCAAGCCATTTATCATTTTACCACACTTCCTCAATTATAGCTAGAATTGAATTCCCATTAATTTGAACTTCAAATGTGTTATCATTTTAAACCGACTTAAAGCTAATGAGCCGAGCAAATGTGAATCAGGTAAAAGTGAAGATGTTAGGATGTAAACGTCTAAAAACTCAGTCAGGACTCAAAATGAGCTGCTCAGTAATTTAAAGTGAATTTAATTTAAATGACTTAGATAGTTGAAATGTTTCTATATATATATTGAAATATATATATATATATAATTTAAAAAAGAAGAAGA
>CM022769.1:2520000-2540000 GCA_012411365.1 Ameiurus melas | reverse complement strand
GCGCGTAATTGCGGTTGGAGGAGATTAAATGTAGTCGATGAAAATGTTTACTGGCAATGAATATGCATAACGATGAGGAGGAAATGGCAGTGTGAGATTAAAAAAAAGAAAAAAGAAAAAAGAGAGAGGCTATTTACATGAGAGAGAGAGAGAGGAATGAGTGAAAAAGAGAAATGAGAAAGAGAGTTGGAGTGTGTGTGTGTGTGAGAGAGAGAGAGAGAGAGAAAGAGAGAGGAATGTTTGTTGGCTCAGTGCCTGTAAGAGGGGGAAGAAACCTTTGGGCAAGGCATTAGGGACTAAAACAGATGGTTTGTGAACCTTTTATTAGGCAGGAAAAAAACATTAATCAAAGTGAGGCAGAAAATGGCAGGATTTTTTATTTATTTGTTTTTTTCTTGCAGTGCTTTTTTTTTCTCTTTTCTTTCAACATATTTTATTTTTTTCTTACTTTTCATTAATCGTTTATTAAAGGTATATAACACCAAGCATCCGTGTGTGTGGAGTGAAACTCGGGCATGTGACCGCGATCGGTAATGCGATATACTCGGTTTTTATATTCAACCCACATAATATTATTACAGATACTTCAAAAATATCGTCAGTAATTGCGCCTCTGAGACAACGTCTGTCCCAATCGAAGGGCACCATAAGGACAGCTGTCTCCTAAAACGTTCCTCATTTCGGACACATTCGAAAACAACGTTGCATGTGTTCTTCTCAGAGGTGTTGCATTTTCATGTATTATTTATCTAAGCATTGCTTCAGGCTGAATAAAGGACATGGCAAGTCAAAGTGTCCATCCATCCATCTTCTATAACGCTTATGCTTCTTCAGGTTCGCGGGGCAACCTGGAGCCTATCCCAGGGAGCATCGGGCACGAGGCGGGGTACACCCTGGACAGGGTGCCAATACAGCACAGGGCACAATCACACTCATTCATACACTACGGACAATTTAGACATGCCAAAAAGCCTGTCTTTGGACTGGTGGAGGAAACCGGAGTACCCGGAGGAAACCCCCGCAGCACGGTGGAGAACACGCAAACTCCGCACGCACACACAGGGCCCCGGTGGGAATCGACCCCGCGACCCTGGAGGTGTGAGGCGAACGTGCTAACCGCTAAGTCACACCAGATCTAAATGGTGTCCCAGCAAACAGAAACAAAGAACAGCGGGTTATTAGCTACAGTAGAAAATCATTTTTTGACATGTTAGCAAAGGTTTTGTTAATGCATCATTAATGCTAGTTAGAATCAATGCATGGTTATTGAAGTTATTGTTAGCTTGCTACTTCCGTCATTAGCCGTGTTGGTTATTTAAAAAAATAAATAAAAGAAAGACAGCCGAGAGAAATGTCCGTCTTAGGCATATGTGGGGAAAATCTGTGAAGCAAAGACGCCTTCAAAAAAACAAATTAGATAAAAATGTATGTAAAAATGCTACAGCCAAATAAATTAATATCAATAGCAGCAAACAGTGGGGGAAAAAAGCATATATATTTCTTTGGAAAAGGAAATAAGCTGGTATTTTATTTCGAGCAGCTTTAAGAATTTGCCATAATTGTTCTGTAATTCCTCAATGATGCTTTTATATGAAAGGTGGTCTATTAATATCCCCCACTTCTTATTTACATGCAACGGTTACATTTATTTATTTTTTTGGACGCCTAGTTGTTTTGTTGTTGTTGTTTTTTTGTTTCCAACCGACACACTAATGCAAAAAAAAATATTTCGAAAACAATTCAGCTTACTCAAGACTTTGCGCAACAACGTACAGTGACAAAATAAAAGAAAGAAGAAAAAAAACGAAGTAAAGTGTATTACTGGGCCTTCATGAGACACCAGAACAGCTTGCCATTGATCTCCAGAGCTGTGCTGAAGGGGTGAACATTGTTCTTTCAAAAGATATTCCCTCAGCTGGTGTTTTGATGATAGTCGTGTCGCTCCAAAATCTCCAATAGGTGTTAAAATGGGTTGGGGTTAATCCTCATGAAACCATTGAGCCCCGATGCCCTGTGGATCGGGGGTGGAGTCATCCTGGAACAGACCACTCTCATCAGTACAGAAACGTAGCAATGGAACAAAATACGGATCACGTGGACCCAAATTAAATAAATTGTTATGTTATCTTTAACAAATCAATAATTCTCAAATCAAAAGCAACCCCCCCCCAACTCTATTTACCAGTGTTACCTACAAAATCTTAAATCTCTAGCTAATAAAACGACATCTCTGAACAAATCCAGCTCCAAACTAATTAGGAACCCTGTCAGTAGATTAACCCGTTATTTCAATCACATTTATTAAAATATCTCCTCACTTCAGATGCGACTGGGGAAAGGATGGGGGGCTTTTTGGAACAAAGAAAGGGGAAAAAAAAAACCCATATGAAACAATTATTGGTAATTAAGCATCACAAAACATGCTGGCTTATATGCAAGGCAATTTAAACCTTGGCGATGCTTTACAGTCTCTGTCAAATTAGGAGTTGTGTTTGAAATCGACTGGTTGGACCGATATATATATTTATTTTATTATATTTTTCTGCTATTGGGATCGTCCTAGGTGTGTGAAATTCACAGCATTGTAACCGTTGAGCGAAATATTAAATCACTGCTTCTGTTTATAGCTTTACGTTTTGCAGTGAAGAATTATTTGGTAAAAGGACAAACATTAGAACAGGCTCGTCAGCATGGACAGCTCGTATCCTTCAGTGACGCATCAAAAAACAATAATAATTCACGGCTTTTACAAATATACTGGGGTTGCATAACACCCCTGGGGTTTTTGGATTGGGTAACCTCCTGAAGTACACAGGTTTTGGTTGAATATTGGGATAGTTCAAGTGAATACGAAAGGCTTGACTATGTCAATAATTAAGCATGTATTTAAAAAAAAAAAAACCCTCAGTTTACATGGAGTGTCTTCCGGGCCTCTCTGTAAGTTGTAAATAAAAGCAATAATGTATTAGAATGAGTGCATTAATATTAAATCTGGCCAATCAGAACTGAGCATTCAACAGAGGTCTGGTCCAAATGACTTCATTGATTGATTATTTTCCTATAACAGCATTCCCACTATGTTTTATTCTTTACATATTATCCATACCATTATACTACAGGTTTAATAATAATAATAATAATAATAATAATATATGTGGTTATCGTAGTATATTTTCTTATATTATATTAGTGCATCATAATGAGCTGGTGAGATGATTTATCATGTCCTAAAGCTCCACTGGTGAAGTGTTAATGTTCATGGTTAAAGTTAAAAGGCCTGAATGATTTGGACCGACATGGTTGCGTAAGATGGATAACTGTGAATGAATAAAGGTTGTGGTGATCACAGTATAAAATGAGTTAAAAGGATTAACACTGTTATATGAAAATAATCCACGCTGGGCTCCAATAATGTATTAGACCAAGCACGATCATGTAAACCTATCAATCATTTTATAATAATAATATTAACTACAGTCCAAGCTGTGCTGTTATAGAAAATGAATGCACGCCTTCTGACCAAATCAGATTGAAGAACTCAAACATACTGTGGTATAAATTCATTTAACAGTCCCTCCAGGAATTGGCACCTCGTCCAGGGTGTACCCCGCCTTGTGTCCGATGCTGCCTGGGATAGGGTCCAGGTTCGCTGTGACGCTGAAAAGGATAAGCGGTATAGAAGATGGTCGGATGGATGGATTTCGCGCAGAAATCAAGCAAACTCCACAATATTCGGAGGAGCTTGGGATTTTTCTAAATGAAGCTAGATTTTCTGCAGATTTGGGCCGAGACGCGGCATACGACGTCATCACAACGCACATTCAGCCAAAGCCCTCTTCTATCCGTCTATAGTGTGTCGAACAGGGGTACAGCTAAAAGGTCTCATTTACCAACAGACATCTCTGCGAACGACCGCGCGAAACGATTTCGTGCAGTTACAATTTCTCCACTTCGAGTAGTTTTCCGCAAAAAAAAAACGTAAAAAAAAAAACCACAAAAATGCCACAAAACTCCCGCGTTGCAAATTTTGACTGAAAGAACCCGCGGCGAAATCCAGGATTCTGGGCTGCAACAATCGCCGAAAAGACTCGATTTCAAGAAAACGTCATAGAGCTCATTTACATATCCTGCAAAATAACATTCTTTCCAAAAATGATTGTTTATTGTACAGCGCTCGAGTAAAGGTCTTCGATCCGGCTGAAGTAAACGCAAAGGTAAATAACATCAACGCACTTTAACTCAGTAACATCCTATACTCTATAGACCTTTAAAAAAAAATTTAAAAAGTGATTAAAAAGTCATTCACAGCATGTTTAAATAAGCATTGCAGCCCCAGTATGTCCCCCAATACTACAACATGCGTGCACACACACACACACACACACACACACACACACAGGCTCAGGTTGGTTTTATGGAGGCTTTATGGTCCCTGGCCTGCTGTTGGATCCATAAAGAGTAGTCCCTGATTCACAATTAAAGAGAGAGAGAGAGAGAGAGAGAGATCGAATCGTTCCTGTGATGCATTATCACATTTTGTCATCTTGTCACACACACATTGTGATGCAGGTTTGCGAATGCATAACTCATCAAAAGCCAGACTGCTCATAAATCATCCCTTTCGTTCGGAACGATATATTCCAGCAGCATATATCTGTGTATAAACATATGTTTATTAAGCCAGTGTTTTTCCTTTTTCGAAATGGAAAAGAGAGTCTTTTCACAGGTGAGGAGTTTAAAGAGTTGCGCTATGAGACAAATACACGCGAAAAACCCCGCGTGGTTTTAAGTGAGCAACTCAATAAGCAAGTGGGGAAAAAACGAAGGAAATGAGCCCTTGTGTAAATTTAGCCTTTGTGCAGGATCATGTTCCTGAGAATGTGTTGACAAGAGATTTATTTTCTTATTAGTTCTGTTTAAACTGCAAAATGCCAGTGAAGCTCGGTGGATTCGTAGAGGTGAAATATTGACGATCATGACGATATTGACGATCACGATAACGTTAAGCACAATTTCTTAGTAGGGATAGATTACATGATGTCCTTTTTTTTGAGTAAAATGGGCAGTCAGTTCATTGGAATACTGTATATTTCATATATTTCATTAAATATTATAAGAACCAGTCGAGGGACATTATTACCTTTCTTTTTTGTCATCGAGTAGTCCACTGTTGTTTTATTTATTTAAAGGGGAAAAAAAAAAAAGATCCAAATTTGGGTTGCACAGCGGCTAGCATGTTAGCCTCGCACTTCTGAGGTCGGGTGGATCGAATCCTGCCTCCGCCCTCTGTGCATGGAGTTCTCCCCATGTTTCAGGGGTTTCCTCGGGGCACTCTGGTTTCCTCCCCCAGTCCAAACACATGTGCTGTAGTTTCCAAATTTGCGTTTCCAAACAGTCTGTAGTGTGTGATTGTGCCCTGAGATGGGTCAGCCCCCCCTTCCAGGGTGTCCCCACCTTGTGCTCCACCTTGAGAGGCCCCAGGCTCCACCTCGACCCTGTGTAGGATAAGCAGTCCGGAAAATGTATAGATGAATGGATGGATTATCCAAACAACAACAAAAATCCTCAGAAAGTGTAATAATCTACTCTTTTTTGTCACATTATTTCAACCAGTAGTGGGAAATTAATGCCAGGTCAAGGAATACTTCAATACAAGAATACTAATTTTTTTTTTTTTTTATTATTGAACTATTTGCAAAATATGTCATTTGTAATTCATTAAAATATATATATATATATATATATATATATATATATATTTATTCAATATGTAAAAAATATATTCTATTGTTATTATTATTATTATTATTATTATTATTATTATGAGTAGTAGTAGTAATAATAATATTATTAATATAAATTATTATTGATTGAAATCAATATTTTTTTTATTTTTGCGCGTTATTATTGAACTATTTGCAAAATATGTCATTTGTAATTCATTAAAAATATATATATATATTTATTCAATATGTAAAAAATATATTCTATTGTTATTATTATTATTATTATTATTATTATTATTATTATTATGAGTAGTAGTAGTAATAATAATATTATTAATATAAATTATTATTGATTAAAATCAATATTTTAATGATTTCATGAAGGAATGAACAAATGAATGAATTGATGGAGTTTTTTTTTTTAAAAACAACAAACAAACAAACAAACAAACAAAAATATCTTAACATGCATCATGTGTCATGAAGGTACCGAATTATTAATTCTCTATGATGGAAACATTTCCAAATCTAGTACAGTCACAATTTATTCTCATTACATGCTCTATGATTTAGTCTAATTATCACCCCCCACACACACACACACACACACCACCACCACCAATAATAAATAATATTTATTTATTTATTTATTTATTTATTTATTTATTTATTTATTTATTTATTTATTTCTAAACATGAAACTGAGGAGAAGAAGAAAAAAATGGAGTGTTATAACATGCGAAAGGGAACTTTTACCTCAGGTCAACAACTTCAAAGCGCGAGCCCAGACTGTTTGGTCTACGCATCTTTCTGCAAAACCAAAACACTCCGGCTTATTAGCCGAGTTAAAATCCCCCTGCATATGCTGTTGAATTTGGAAGCCATCCAAATCACCTTGTCAACGTTGCCAATATTTTTTTGGCTCAGCACCCGTTTGTGAAGCAATTAAAAGTTTAGAATCTGTTTTTTGGTTTTTTTTTTTGCTTTTTTCTGACAAGGCCATCCACTTTCGGTTTGAGGTTACGTGATTCATGCTAACAGCGTGTTAGAAGTATTTATGCAATAGAAAATAAAGAAATTATGAAATTAGTTATTGCTAATTAGCACTTCATTATTATGCTGCAAATTTTACGATGCTGCACAAAATCGTCATCCTGTGAGTGCTGTGAGTGCACGCACACGCACACACACACACACACACACACACACACACACACACACCTGTATACTGTGAGGCCTATTAATTAGCAAGGGTGGATTTGTCACCGGATTCACCGGATCTTTAACGAAACACAAGATACACCTACACAAAATTTGTCAGAATTAGCATGAACAGAGGGATTTAAAAAAAAATAAAACCATCTGATTTAATATGAAATAAGACGTACTTGTAATTGTCTGTTTAATCTGGAGCTAACAATATTGCCATGGCGATGGAGCCTGTCCAGGAAAAATGTCCAGGTGTGAGGTGAGAATGCACCCTTCATGGAATCCTAGTCCAACGTCAGATGGAGCTGGTTCACGTACGTGTATTCGCAGTTTTTCAATGAACGTCTCCGATTTAGATTTGCTATCACAACAAGTTGTTAGTAATGAGGACTTGGCAATGACTTACAATGACACAACATCAAATCCATCCATCTGTTCATTTTCTATACCGCTTATCCTACACAGGGTCGCAGTGGGGCCTGGAGCCTAAACCAGGGAACTTTCTGGACAGTGGGACACAAGGTAAGGGGACACCCTGGACAAGGTGCCAACCCATCATAGGGCAAATTGCACACACACTCACACACCCATTCACAACACTATGGACAATTTAGAGATGCCAATCAGCCTACAGTGCATGCCTTTGGACTGGGGGAGGAAACCGGAGTACCCAGAAGAAGCCCCCGAAGCATGGCAAGAGCACACAAACTCGAGAGATGAAGGCAAACCTGCTAACCACTAAACCACCATGCCCCTACAACGTAAAATAAAATAACAGTAAAATATCTACATACAGATTGTTTTTGAGTAGTCAATGTGGTAAGTGTTAGTTTCCCAAGTGTGTGTGTGTGTGTGTGTGTGTGTGTGTGTGTGTGTGTGTGCAATAGTAGCTGGGGAACGAATGTTTACATCACCCTATGATGTTCCATTAGTAGGCACACCTGCACATCTCACTGTTCCCAGGGGCTTTCTCTCTCTCTCTCTCTCTCTCTCTCTCTCCTCTCTCTCTCCTCTCTCTCTCTCTCTCTCTCTCACTCACACACACACCCAGACACATACACATGCACACACACACATGCTCTGGTCAGAAGGTATTCTGGATCAAAGTAACATCTCCAAGGTATTTAGTGAAATTAAATGAGCAAGTGTTTTTATTTATTTTTATTTTTTAAAAATTTTAAACAATCATAGTACGAAGGCAAGACAGACACGATCGCGTAATCACAATTAGTTTAATATCATTTGCTTAAGAGTCATTTGAATCTCCATTATTTCACTGAATTTGTCAGAGCAGGAATGCACTGAATGACTGATTGAATGAGAGAGAGAGAGAGAGAAAAGGAGTGTGGGTGTACGCATATGGCTCTGGCTAATGGAAGGACTTTCAACAGGTGCACAAATACATGAATTTAGTGCCTGCGAAAACAACAGCTTTAACCTCAAAATCCCTGGCCCTGTCGGCAGATCCAGACTCAGACTCACATACTCTAAATTGCCCATAGGTGTGAATGAGTGTGGGGAATATACGTGTGCAGGGTGCCCTGCGATGGACCGGCGCTTCATTCAGGGTTTGTGTACAGTGTTTCCAGAATATTCTGACCAGGATAAAGTGGTCACGGAAGATAAATGAAGGAGAATTCTATCTGGACATTCAAATTACGCAGCTGGAATTATTTCTGTATTTATCTATTAGTTATATTGCATGATTTGTCATTAATATAAGGGGTGTCTTCTCAGCAGTAGGGATAATAAGGGACATTGAATTTATAGTGCTACATCGCATCGTAGCTTTGACCCCGGTACCTTCCCACACTTTGCACCCCCATGTGTCTGGTTTTGGTTCCCACTATATATTTTTGATCATTGCTTGTTAAGACTAGGTGTTTCTCAATACCAAGAACATGAAGAATGGACTCGAGTCCTTGGCTCCGACGTCTCAGAACCGGGCCACGCAGGCTCAGTACGGCCGAAAGTCAATAAAACCATTTAAAATAAAACATCAAAGTAAACTTGCGCCCAAGTGTGTGTGTGTGTGTGTGTGTGCCTGGTATGGTAGATGTTGTATGTGGCAGAACGTAGAGAAAGATATGTCCGTGACCTATCGGCGTTGCGTGTGCACCTGCTTTTGCGACAGTTTTGGAGTCGCCCAATTAAACTTCTTGGATGTGAGTCATTTGCTCGATTTTTCCATACATCGACGACGGTGACCCACAGATGAACACAACTACATGAAAAACGAAGAAACTATTTAACTAACTAACTCAAATAAATAAGTTAATAAATAACCTCATTCATCGCGCGAACAAAAAACAAAAACGTCAACATACATTAGTCCTGAAACTGTTCTCCTGAGATTACAGCATGCCAGTGGATGCCACTTCCCATACTTATCATGCACTATCTGACTGATTTATTATAGTATTAGTGTGTACTCTTTGGACTATTAGACCGCGACTTTCATGTCGTGGAGCCACTGGAGTGGGAACACCAAAGGGTAAAAACTGTGCTTTAATGGCCAAGCACTCCTTTTTATTGGAGCTGTGCTTGGTTTTTATAAGCACACTGTAAAAAAAATGCTGTAAATTTGACAGTAATTTTCTGGCAACATGGGTATCCTGTGGTGTAGTTGGTAGAGTGGCTTGTCCACTAATTGTAGGGTTGGCGGTTCGATTCCCGGCCCGGGTGACTCCACATGCCGAAGTGTCTTTGGGCAAGACACTGAACCCCCAAGTTGCTCCCGATGGCAAGCTAGTGCCTTGCATGGCAGCTCTGCTACCGTGTGTGAAAGGGTGAATGAGACACAGTGTAAAGCGCTTTGGATAAAAGCGCTATATAAGTGCACATTTGCTGATTTTCTTGCTGGACCATGACAGCTTGGTGGGGACGGGAATCTCTGCCTCAAAGTCTTTACCACTGAGTGACCACAACTACATGACAACACTGCATCCAGCTCGCATTGATTTAACTCCACTAAAAGGTCGCAAATGACTATAAAATCTACAGTGAATTTTGGTACAGTGTAAGCACTAATAGGAAGGAAAATGATGAGCGATGGACATGTGGCTAGGGCATGCAAAAATGCTGGAAGGAAGGGTAACAAATTGGTGCAACCTATATAGGATAATGTAGTCAAGCAGATCTGCTTGTAGCTTAAATCCAGTGTTGGATAAACATATCCGGAACCCAAGCATTCAATCAGTACATCAATGCTCAGCATTGGACAACCATAAAATTCAGTCCATGCAGAAACAGACGGGACTGTGAGCCTTGGGCACAAGGTCCACAGGACTGCTCCAGTTGCTGTGAGACTCCTTGATGATCCCCCCCCCCTGTCGATTACAGCTCTGAGCTCTCCCTGAATTAAGTTTTTTTTTTTTTTTTCATGTTCAGGCAATCTATATTGTAGGCTACACACAATTACCCGCTAGTGATGAGGCAAAAACATATCTGAAAACTTAGTTTGCAACCTGTCTTGTCTGAGATGATGAGAGGTCTCCACAGGGGACTGCTGATTTTTTAGACTCACCTCTGCTCCTAGTTCCTCTGTCTCTAGAGGAACAAAGTCTGCCTTTCCATAACATTTTAGGAGTTTGACTTATACAACTTGTGTGATCTCAAAGGGCAGTTGCCACATAATTTAGAGCTCAACATAGCAAGTTAAATAAACAGCTCATCTCCAGCTGAATGCCCCTGGATCAGTGTTCCTGGGCCTGTACAAAATTCACCTTCATTAAATGGTGCATTCTATGAAGTATTGCTCTCAGGTCATTAACATATTACATTTTGTTATTTAGTGTTATGGTTGCGTCCAGGATTCATGGATGACATCTGAAATGCCTTAGGGCCTCTGCCCATAAAGAGTGTTCCGGTTTTCAGTGTAGTAACTTCCCTTTCCATGTCAGTGTTCACTTTTGTTTTCTCTTGTCATATTTCCATGTGCTCATTGTGTTTGTCTCCTTGTGTTCCAGGTCTACTGCTCATGCTTCCTGCTGTTTACTCCTGGCTCACTTCCTGCTACACCCAGCCCACCTTGCCTTTCCTGTGGCTCTCCTGCCCTGCACTCAGCTCTGATTTCAAGACCTGGCCTCAACAAAACTCAAGCCTGCTCATGCTCAGCCCTTACACACTGTCACACTCCGTTCCCCACATGCCCCAGCTTCCGTCAATAAATCCTGCTTACCTTCTGTCTTCGTGTGTGTGTGTATGTTCTGCCTCTGGGTCCCCTCATCTCTGTGCTCACCATAATAGAATGATCTGGCCATCATGGACCAGAACCAGTTTCCCCACATCCAGCCTTGGCCTACCATGGCATCAAGCATGAACAACACCTCTAAGCGCTCTCTGAGAGTCACCAAGCTTTGAGGACTCACCCAGCAGCTTAATAGCATTCTCCCCCAACTGATCCAGATACCCCTTGACCCCCAGCCTAGTCAGCTTGCCACCTCTTCTGGTTCACCATGGAGTGAAGCCCACATCCCTGACCCGAGCCTTACGCAGGTGGCCAAGGGAGATGGAGGTCTTCCTTCTTCAGGGTTCCCTCATGTTCACTCAGTGTCCTAACACCTATGCTGCTAATGAAACCAGAGTAGCCAAATATCGTGCGGGTTTCTTACGGGAGATGCCCTAGCCTGGGCCACTGCTCTGTGGGATAGACTGCTATCTATGTGGTCCACTCTTTCTTCCTTCAATGCAGAAGTTCATAAAGTTCTGCAAAAGTTCACTAGCCCTTCCAAGGGAAGGAGGCCTTCAAGTGCCTGCTTTCCCTCTGCCAGTGGCCTTGGAGTGTACCAGAGTATTCGGCGAAGTTCCATGTCCTGGCCACTGAGTCTGGGTTGGATGAGGAGGCACTCCAGGGAGTGTTCCTCAATGGACTCAGCAAGCAGATGAAGGATGAGCTTGCCATGAAACACAAGTCATATTGACTCGACACGCTGATTTCCCTTTCCATCCGGCTGGATAATCGCATGCAAGAGCGACATTCAGCCAACCCAACCCCCGAGCTTCAGTTCAGCCCCTGAGTTCTCACCTAATCCCCATTGCCAGGAGAAGGACCCATGAAGGTAGGCAAGGTAGGCAGGGCCTGGCTCACCTCTTTTTGAGAGTGACTTTTGGTATCAGGAAGGTGCTTGCATCTACTTTGGCCAACCAGGCCACTTCGTAGCTACCTGCCCTCTTCGGCTAAAGGGTGGGGGGGCTCACCATTAGAATGAGGGCAACTGTCAAGCCAAACATCTGTCCCTCTGTGCCACAACCATCTCTCCATTCCCCTGATGGCACTGATCGACTCAGGTGCCAAGGACAGCTTCCTAGATCGGAAGTAATAACTTCTCAGTCTGGCCCCTTGTGATGGTAGATGGCCTGGACAGAAAATTCTTGGTCCGGGTCACCTACCGCACTGCCCCGTTGCTACACTCAAGCCCGCTCACACTAATCCCCATGCTACCTCCCCGTGGTGCATCGGCTGGACCTGAGTTCGAATACCGACCCCGGCTGCACATTATCACACTCCTTTCCCCACATGCCCCAGCTTCCTTCAATAAATCC
This sequence comes from Ameiurus melas, assembly GCA_012411365.1. Classification (NCBI taxonomy): domain Eukaryota; kingdom Metazoa; phylum Chordata; class Actinopteri; order Siluriformes; family Ictaluridae; genus Ameiurus; species Ameiurus melas. Next base: position 2,527,521 of record CM022769.1, on the reverse strand, counting down.
TGAGTCCCTTCACACCTCGTGTCTGTTCTGCATCTGGGTCCCCTCATGTTCAGCATAACAGTTTCTCTGCAGCCCTTTGGAACCAAACTTTGGGAAATTGATCCCTATGAGGACTAAATACAGCCGTAACACTATGCTTTTACGTACCCCTTTGAATACTTACAGGTATGCAGTATAGCTCCAGCTTGTTTGGCAAAGGCCTCTGCTGTGTCAGGGATCTGGACCAGCATCCCAACACCATAAGGGAGCACTGATCCCGGAAATGCATTGGCTTCCCACAGCACCAGCACATCAATTGGACTTGGATGGTCCACCTTATATACACAGAGAGGGATGACAGGGATGTGTTATTGGAGAGGAGTGCCAGTTTTGGGTTTAATGCCCCTCTGTTGCTTGGGAGCCAGTAGGGGAGAAGAGAGGGAGTGAAAGAGAGAGTGGAGGTCCAATGTTCCATCAAGGGGCTGAGTGATAAACTGCTCCAGCAACACCATGTATATGATGTCCTCAGCTTCATGCTCATTTGCCAGCAACCATGTCTGACTATGACTATGAGGTTGAGCTGTGTCTCTGCTTCTAGCAGCTGGGCCATGAGCAATGTTTCACTCAACAGCGGATATAACAGCCAGACTGGCCTGATGTTATATCTGCTGTTCTCAGCCCAGGGCTTCTCCACCAATGTAACACATACTGGTGCTTGTCCGTTTGGCTCAGCTCTGTGTAGCATAGGTCACAACCATTTCTCACTAGGCATATTCCACAACGATCTCTTATGTGACGCTGTCTCTCTTGTACGCAACTAGAAATAAACACATACATATGCACACTTAGTAAACATACTAGCCTGATGTTGTGTCTGGTTTACTCAGCCCAGGTTTTCAGCACCACCCTAACACCTCAGTTGCCTTTTTGTTGCTTTGGCTCAGCTCCGACAAGAACAGCCTACTGAGGAAAAAAATAAATAACTATGCTGTAGCTAAACAGTGCATAGGTAGAAGCCATTTCTTGTTACCTGCTTGTTGGCACAACACCAATGGCACAACATAGTTTATCACTTATGATCGGTCTTGTTGGCAGCATGCACTCTGTTCGACTGAGTGCCATATGCAATCTCACATGACTAACCTGACTACACACTCCAGTCTTATATGGTATTTAATGTTGTCATCTTGTGTGACATTGTAAACAGATGACAGATTGACCATGATATTGGGTTGTACACAACACACACACACACACACACACACACACATGGTCAAACATGCAAGATTTATTAAGGAATGTTGGTCTCCTGGCATCTCTGTAGCAGATACACATTTCATGCTGTAAGGGTGAGCCTCTTCATCAAAGAGATACACAAACCAGCTCACACCCAGAATCCTGGAGACGGTCCAGAAACCATGCACACACACCAAACATCCTCCCCCATGGCTGTGGGGACCTGGCCCACACTTTGTTGCATTTGCATAGTCTTCAAGACACAGGATCCATAAAACATTCACCCTCACCTGAATATTTGCGTCTGTATCTTATACACTGAAACAAAAGTAAACACAAAGACACTCGTTGAGAAAGATACATATGCGCATACAGTATATTGTCAAACCAGAAATAAATACATACATCTACACAATTAGTGGTAGAATACACATGCTTTATCTATCCCAAGTACAAACACACACACACACACACACACACACACACACACACACACACACACACACACACACACACACACACACACACACACACACACACACGTGCAACATAATTGACAATATAGACATGACATAAAATCTATCTCACTTTACTGGGTCACTGCATGGCATCACCATGGTAACCCAGTGATTTATTTAATTTCAGAGGTTTTTTTTTCTCTTTTTATGTTAGCATGTGCATTGCACCTCCGGGGTTAGGGGTTCAATTCCCACCGCTGCCCTGTGCGTGCGGAGTTTTCATGCTCTCCCCACACTTTGGGAGTTTCCTCCAGTTACTCCAGTCCCTCCCAGTCCAAAGACATGCACTGTAGGCTGATTGGCATCTCTAAATTGTCCGTAGTGTGTGAATGGCTGTGTGTGTGTGTGTGAATTTGTGCCCTGCGATGGACTGGCACCCTGTCCAGGGTGTCCCCCACCTTGTGCCACCGAGTCCCCTTGGATATTCTCCAGACTCCCCGTGAACCTGTGTAGGATAAGCTGTACAGAAAATGGATGGATGGATGTGTGAATGTTTGTCAGCTTTAACTTCCGTATATATTTTACTTTTCCCGTCTTTGTTATTCGTTGCAATATGAACCCTTCCAGTATACCGGCTCATTCATGGACATAACCAATCATGTGGCAGCAGCACAATGCATAAAATTAGCCAGTCGTTGTTATAGCACTTATTTCAAATTATGCCACACGGATGGTAACGATGTCTTTGTACTGAACGCTAATCGTGAACGGCCATTTTTATGCTTTTTTAACAGTTAACAGCACTTTCCAGTTATCTTCAGGTCAGAACCATCCACACAACGAATACATTATGTCCCCCCTACGTTACGTCTTTGGTCTATAATGAACATGAAATATCTTAACAAGGAGAAATTAAAGTGATGAGTTGTTGTTGTTTTGTTTTGTAAATTGGAAACAAAATGTGTGTTGTTGTTTTTTTACGATTTTAGCTGTTTATGGTGAACATTTTCTTGATTTGTTCTTAAACACACACCCGTGCATGATCGCCGGCCCACAGCATAATCTCCAAACCTTTGAAGTGCTTTTGGTCGTCTATTTCCCTCACCTTTATTCACACTGCTGATCACTGCGGACGAAGAGAATGGGGGGAAAAATGAATCCTAAAGAGACGACACAGGACAATGGGACAAGTAGTAGTCAGAGCACAGGGATTCGCAGAATATTCATGTAAGTAAAGATGATGCTCAAACTTGGAATATTCGCAATAATGTGGTTAATAACGGCAATCTTGTGTACGCGCATTTCCAAACGCAACAATCTGAACATTTTCAAATTGAACAACCACAGGCTTTTCCCCATGTATTCCTTCTTCAAATTCCATGAAAGGGACATATAAGGCATATATAAGCCCAGGAATCTCTATAACCAACACTGGAACATTTTAGGTAAAGTCTTTTATTTGTTTATGTAGTTAGTTAGTTAGTTTTCCTCAGCACTTTTTGATTACGCTTTGTCAGTTCAGCTTGAAAGCTTGTTGCTTCTAGGACACCTTCGTGCTGAGGGGATTCTGGATCCCTTCCAGTCCAATCGCAGAGATGCATTTTTACGTCTAACGGCTGCCGGCTAATGTGCATTCGCATTCGTAATTCATTTTCACAGAGTTGACTAAAAATGCAAATGGAGGCGATTGCATTCGGTTGTTTATCATTGTTATTGCCTGTAGTTTTGGCGACGCCTGCTTTATGAGTGGCCTATATTTCAAAGCGTTCGCCACTGGGTTTTTGTGCCTAGATAACAAGTTTTCCCATCACAAATGTAATTACGAAACTACACACACACACACACACACACACACACACACGCACACTGTCTAACATGCTTAATTGCTTTGACACTGTATTTTTCAGTTACTTTGTCTTGTTATATTGTGAATGCTTTCCAGTACGGTAACAAGCTACATATGATTAAGCATATTGTAGAATGTGTACAACATTGTCACAAGCACCAGTGCCTTTCTCTTTCCTTTAATTATCAGGGATTTCCAAATAGCAGACATACTTATCAATGAATGTCTCTAAAACTGACTACAGAATCCGTTCGTTTTGTTACTAGACTTAAGTACTAGACTTTGGTTTTTCTCGTACTTGACGTTTTTATTGCATAAAAATGCTAAACAGGCCATTAAGTTCCAAATTCCTAACAAGTCAAAAGTCTAAAAATGTGTCGACAAAGAGATCGATCCTTTGACGTATTTATTTTCGCATTCATATCGCTATATTCCTTCCGTGATTGGCTGGAGAATATAAACTAATGTAAAGAGGATTAGCATTAAGACTTCATCGTGGGTAAAGGTGTAGGGTGAGCCCTTTTACCTTACGTTCATCTTCTATCTATGTGCATGGCGTAGAGACACGAAGTGCCAAACGATTCCTCGGACCAATCGTATGGCACATGTGGGTAATCCTATGGTACCTGCTGAAGTACCTGCAAAGACAGGGTGTCCAAAAAGTCTCCAAACATAGGGGAAATGAACACTTTTCAGCAAAATGTCCTCCAGAATTTTTCATACATGGTTTATATTATATATATATATATATATATATAAATATATATATATATATATATATATGAGTGACTTTGTCATGAAACATGGCGAGCACACTGTTACTGCTCTTATTAACAAATTCGAAAAGACTGGAAGTGTTGCAGAGAAGGGGACGTCCACGAACATCCACAGATCATGGCACAACCGATGATGGCGCTGGTGTACGTGGTCCCCTATGTATGGAGACTTTTGAGACACCTTGTACTTCCCAATTACTGTTTGACACACAAAAATGGAGAACCCCCCCATATCCTGTCATATATGACTTAAACGGGCATAGAAACCTTACGAAGAAAAATAAAGTCACGAACGAAGTAGCAGAGATCACGAATGCCTCTGATGGGTGTACGTGGCTACTACAGTTAGCTTACTATGCTAAACTGCCAATGAAGCTAGTGCAAAGAAATATATCAAATCCAACAACCACTTTTCGAACTTTTCTCCGATTATTCAATTTGCCTTTAGTTAGCATTAGAGGCTAAATATACACTGCTAATTTGTTCATCGCCAACAGCTGGAAGTCTGTCCATTGTGACAATAAACCTGATTTGTTCTGGGGGTTGAATCATTTTGACTGTACCCTGCCCAGTCTCATTTGAGTGAAGTAAACTCAAACCTGTAGCTTTTACCAGTGTTTGCACATTTAATTAATTTGCACTTTTGAGTGAGGAATTTATAGTTCACCACCTCTGAGTTTTAGTGACAAGTAATTCTAGCAGTTAAAAAAAAACAAAAAAACGTGCACGCAGCAAGAAACTTGCTCAAAGCAGTCACAGCTCAATGAGATCACATTGCAGAGGTTTCCAACGAATACACAGTGGATATTTAAAAACATCGATACTAGGTCATGTGACTGTGTTCGGAATGATGAAATCGCGTTTAAACCCGCGTTCAAAAGTAAGCATCATACGGCTGTCTTCGATGAAATTTTTCTGATCAACCCCACCTAAAGATCGGCTTTTCAGATCCTCCTGGCTTAAACCGACCGCTGAAGCTACGATCCGCACAGAGCTCGCGAAGCATTGTTGATCAGGCACGAGGTGTGAAAGAATTTCCAACACATGACCCTGTACCGTGAAATACTCCGAACGATATCGTCAACTGTAGAACACGACATCGCTTCAAAACCCCCGAAAGTTGGCCTACAAGAGGAGAGCGCATCAACGCGGCTGTCAAGAGGTTCTCCAAGAACCCTCGTGTGCAACTGCCGAATATTTCCTAACCCGGGCTGTTTTTATTTATAGATCTATAAATTCCACTGGAGACTGAGGAACTGAATGTGAGGATTATGCCATGGTTGCAGTCACCACACTGACATGTTCCACTGACATTCAATTAACACGGCTATCAGGGTGTGACTCCATGTCACCTCCACACCATGACAGGTGTTTCACTCTCAGCAATATGCTTTAAACAAATTAAATAAATAAAAGCCATGCGTTACGCGTCACACTTCCGCAATGCAATGTGGGTAGTGTAGTTCAGACTTAAACACGGATATGACTGTTTTTGTTATATATATATATATATATGTGTGTGTGTGTGTGTTTATTTATTCATGTATTTGTTTGTTCACCTATTGATGTAATTATTTATTTAACATTATTTAGAATTTGGTGAATAATGCGGGAACATCAGGCAAAGTGGAGGTTTGCTACGTGAACGGAAATCGAGTCTTTATTCCTACGACTATATAATTATTTCGGCTGCTTCGGTGTGACTGGAAAGCCGTTTAACGGGACGCGACACGTTTCCGGTAGTGCCTATACAGAATACGCCGTTGCCACTGCCTCACCTGCCAAGCTCCTGCCCGAGGAGCTGATACCTGTAAACAGGTGTTTACACTCTCAGGATTCTTCTTTAAAAAAAAAAAAAAAAAAAGAACAAATAAAAACATCTGGATGATGTGTTAAAACTCATCGCTAAAACTGACATGAGCGCGTACAGTGCATTATGGGTATCACACGCTGTCCCTGAGCCACCAGGAATAACACTGCGGGAACCGTAGAACACGGCCGACTCTGGAGTTCCTGATTTTTGAGTTTCTAATCGAGTTTGGATGAGTGCACTGATGAATGGAGCTTGTTTAGGAAGCGCTGGAGTGCCAAGAGCATTATTTCTGGTCAGCAATCAGTGGGTTAGAGAGAGAACATCCGCATTTCCCACCATCACCAATCACTCACATCTTTCTGAGAATGCAGAAACAGCTCTTTTACATAATATCCTTTCCTAACGTACACACAGACACACACAGAATGCTGGCCGGTCCCCTACAGATGCATGATGAATGCACAGGATGCAGTGATAGACTTGAGTGAGTGAGTGAGTGAGTGTGTGTGTGTGTGTGTGTGTGTGTGTGTGTGTGTGTGTGTGTGCCTCATGACAGATGCGGAGTGTGACTCCAGGCGCAACTCCAGCAAAAAAGCACTCTTCATTTATCAATAATTGGGCCTTAATTTCATCTGGCAGCTTCCTCTCCGGCAAAGTGACGTTAATGAGCAGATCTTGGATGGAGACGGAGATGGAGATTTTCTTCAGCTCAGAAACTTTTCCAGCTGAGTGGTCGCTCCTCGCTCCCTTGCTCCCTCCCTTGCTCACTTCCCCAGAGCAGGTGAGAATCGGTGCTTTGCCGTTGTTGGCACTGAGATTCCAGATAAGTGATTTCTGCCGTCGAAAGTAACACTAACTTTGACCAGTTTTTCCTTCTTAGTCATGAATATATTATTTACACATGAGAATGTTCTTTCTTACCCCCCACCACACACACACACACACACACATACCCACTCCCCCTACCTCCACCGTAGGGTATTACGTGAGAAACACTGCTTAAATATTAATTGTATCATTCGTGTGTATCAAAGACAGGACAATATTGCGCTTCAAATTAAAACATTGTATCATTATTACTATTAAGTGTGTGTATGAGGGTGTAAGACAGACAGCTTTCAGGGATTAGCTGATAGTTCGTAGCTAACCGGATTATTCTTCATGTCCCAAAGCAGCTTATCCGATGCGCACACACACACACACACACACACAACATACATTTTTGATGAGTGCACACACACCTTATACCTAATATTAACAATACAATAATAGGAATGTTATCAATTGATAACTTAATGAACTTTAACATATCTCTAAGTTTTGCAAAAGTAAGCAAAAGACATTGAAAATGTCACATGGTTTCATGTGTCTATTCTCATGTACAAAGTAGCAGACATATTGTACATATTGTAG